>OX465098.1:12687947-12865068 GCA_949987625.1 Chalcis sispes | reverse complement strand
TTCATTAGAGCAGCTTGATGAGAGATTTAACATATAATTAGATGCATTTAGTAATTTGAATTGTTCGTTTAAATCTAAAAAAAAAAAAAGTTTTAGTTTAATCGTAAAAAATTAAAAATAAAAAAACAAAAAAAGAATTTTTCACTAGCCATTATTGTAATGTTTTTTTATCAAATCTAGAATTTATTTAGAATAAAATTGATACTTGGATGAAAACGAGGTATTATGTTTCATCAAAAAGATGCGGCCTCTATCAATAACAATAAAGTAGTCAAGAAGCTCAAATATTTATAATCAATGAAATTAAACAAGGTAGAGTAAAAAATGATCAGTTTCGCGATTACGCTTTATTAATTTCAAAAATAGATTGACTGGCTGCAGCGTAAATACGACTGTATGAGCGGCGAGAATATTGTAAGTTTTTCATGTCCAAAAGATTGATTGTCAAACTTTAGACAAGCGATTGCAAGTTTCGTTTGTCTGATGGACGAATTGGTGTTTGTGTCTTCGTGAAGGGCTACGTCGATTTGGAAGACGATCGGCTTATCGACTCGTTTTTTTTTTTTTTTTTTTTTTTTTTACTATCTATTTTTTTAATATCTATTTTTTGTTTAGTATCTTCCTTTAAAAATTGTTTTTTTTCTCAATTTCTCTCGAGAAGAAACACCGATTCTCATGTCGCCGTATTTTGTAATTTTGAGTAAAGTAATTTGAATTTTTCTTAAAAAATAGTTCTTTCGTTTAAATAGCTATAAAGTATTAATCTATTGTAACGTGTATGTATGAAAGTACTTGTTTTATCGCGATTGCGACGAGTTAAATCTATAAAAAAAAAACAAAGGGATAAAAATTACTGAAATTTAAGCAGTATATAATTGTCAGCAAATATTTAACCTTAAAATTTGCAAAATTAAAAGGTAAAAATTTGTAAACCGTTAATGAAAAATTCAACGATGTAAATTTTATAATGCATCGTAGCATTTTCGTAATGCAAGTATTCATGCATAGCGACAAACTTAACATATAATGTAAAAATATGCTTCTTTAGATATATTTTTTTTCCATAAAAAAGTATGGCAACCTAAGTAGAAAAAAAATTTTAAAAAAAATTGTCAAAGTCTACAGATTTACGTATATTTTTTTTATATGTGTGTCTAGTAAATTGACTTTAGAGCTACCTTAAGTGAATAAGAACACTAAAAATGAGATGAAACTATAAAAATATCTTTTGTAGTTTCTAAATGAAGATTTTATCGCTTAGCAAAATCATCAGACAAAATTAAACGAAATTAGTTGTCATTTCAATTTTTCGAAATTACTTTCTCTAATATATCAAATATATCTTTATTCATTTTAAAAAATGTATTAAAACTTTGCGATCGTTGATCCTCGAACAATTTCAAAAACAACAAAATATTTATATATATATATATACAATACATATACGCTTATTTAGTGATTAATCAGAGAAAAAAAAAACTAACAAGCACAAAAAAGATGCAAAATTCACGCATGAAAAGTTCAGACTGTAAAATTACCGCGTGTAGGAAAAATTTTGCAATGCAACAACCGATACGTATATACGTATACGAATATTCCAAAACAAAAGCATATTCTCCCCTCTCTCTGTCTCTCTCTCTCTCTCTCTCTCTTTTTCTCCGTATGTTCCCCTTTCCAATCCACGCTGTGGCGTTCGACACAAAAGACTACGCGCTTACAATACTCTCGCATCATACTCTCAAGTATTGCATATAATACAGGCAGAAGCATATAGAAAATATGGTAAGGCTGCAGTGGTTAGATCAAAGTTGATATATTCCTTCTCGGCTCGTACGTACCGAAACACAACAAAGAGAGCGAAAGAACACAACGGAGCGCGATCGCGATCCGTTTATATATTCAACGCTCGAAATGCATCCGCGCGCTTATTAAACTTAATCGTCCAAGCGAACTAAGGGGTGAGGGGGGGGGGGAGAACGTACTCAAACTCACCATGATAACCAACAATTCATATACATGTACATATACATATACACATACACATATACATATACATATACATATACATATACATATACACATACACATATACATATACATATACATATACATATACATACACATAGTTTAACGACGCTGTCCAGATTCGGACGCTTGCCGCCGCTGTCCGAGTCGACTTTAACGCTCTCCCGCTATCTTCCTCTCTGTCTGCGTCTCTCCCTCTCTTTCTTCCGCTTTCTCTCAGTTTTCGACTTGTTTCCGGGATCTTGTAGTGGGCACGTTTTGCTATCGAGTTTCGACCCGGTTAAATTAAAGATGGCTCTACAATGAAGAGCTTTTCGACTTTGTTGGTTAACTTGCATTTGAAATAATCATCGTTAAAGTTATCAATTATTATTGTTCGTTAAATTCAATAAATAAAGTTTTTTTTTTTTATTTATATTTAAAAAAATCTTTCGTTAAAACTTCTATAAAATCATAATTAGAATTTTTAAATATATTACATTAAAATGATTAGAATACATTACGAATATTGATAATTTTTCAATTTTAATAACTATATAAAAATTTTAGATTAATCAAAATTTTCTTCTTAATTTTATAATAAGGAATTTGGCTCTACTTTCTCGTTAAAGTTATAGTTTCCTAAGGAAGTTCAGAGTAAGAAGCTACGTCGAGCTTATCAAATTGTAGGTTAATTCGCGTAATATTTTATTAAAGTACTTGCTTGATGTTTTAAATATGTTAATGAAATATTTAAATTCAAAACTATGGTGATTTCAGTTTGTACAAGAATTCTATTAATTACCATAAGCGATTTTCCATTGCTTACAAAACTATTTAATGATCGTTAACCATATATACCTTTTAATTAGTTTTGTGGAATAAAATTTATCTCGGTTAAATATTATTAGAAATAGAAATGTTAAGAAACTTGGCTTGATAATGGCAGAAAGAACTTAACGTATGGTATTTAAAATAAATAATCGATAAACAACGCAACTAATCGATACGTAATATTATTACGTCTTTCTCGTTAATTATTATGACTTAAACCTGCCTAGTGACTCTATACTCTACACGCAGAAAGGAGAACTTGGGTTATTTTCTATTTTTTTATCGACGCTCAATTGGATATTTCTTTAGAGGATTTATCGTAGCGTGTATCGATAGCGTGTACTTTGCAAACATTTAATTGCACCGAAAAAGCTACAAATTATTTAACTCGTTTCCTCTTATCCGTTTTGTTTCATAATGATTTTATTAACATAGCGAGAATTCCCTATTAATTTGATGAAATTGTTTTGTATTATATATCCAAAGTGTCGCCTGAATTATTGTTTCGCGTTACATCGAATAAAAAAAGTAATTGCACCAATATTTATTAAAACATTTGCTTTTTAAATTATATTAATATAATTAAAAAAAAATAAAAGTATTTGCAATATCGTAAAATTATATTTCATTATTTCTTTAAATATATATTTATCGCTCGTCAATTATTAAATGTTTTACGAATATTTTTAGATTTATTTCAAATTTAATTTTCTTTTTATTTTCATCTAACAGAAATATCAATAATTGAATGAGCTACGAAATTCATTTACTAAATTAATTTGTACAATATTGTAATCAATATAGATGAGCAAAATTAGTGTTTGTGTATAGTAATTACTTACCTCATTTAATGCAGTCAGATGCTTACATTAAATTTCGAAAATTTTAAAATACATTGTCATACTTAAAAACTGTTGTTCCTTTTTGTTTTAATCTGATTAAAATCTGTTAGATTTTAATGTTACAAGTTGTTGATGCGAGTTTTAAATAAGATATAAAGTTAAGTATTTAGTACAAAAAAAAAAAAGAAAATAATACGATAAAAAATTATCATTTTGATGAATTCTAAAATTAAGAAGTTTTATTTTCTAATTGCCACATATAACGTTAATTTCTTCGTTTTAACATCAAAGATGCGGTATGTTATTTACAAAATGTGTATGATTCAATTATTAAAAAATGAATATGAATCGTAAAAGAAAGAATATTACAAGAAGAAAAAAAGAAAAAAAAACAATTCTAGTCATCCTCGAAATCGATAAAAACCTAATCCGTTTCATAATGCATCTCGCGCGCGCGCGCGCGAGAGAGAGAGAGACAAAGACAAATAAAGAATATCGAAGCGGCAATAAACGACACACATAGTCGGCCGACTTCCGACACGAATCCGCGCTAAAAGATACGCGTGTCGAGTGTAACGACGGCGTCGATAACAGCGCCGTTATCAACGCTTGCGGTTCGACGGCATCGAAACGATTTTATAAACGACGCGAGTGACCGGTCCTTCTCTACCTCGTATATATATACACACACGCACACTCACACGGAGTATTTTTGATCGCCATTGTCATAACTGCAGCAAAGATGCATCGGATTGTTTACGCGATGTTTAATAGATGTGTGTGTATAGTTTGTCGCAGTTCCTTTTTCAAGTATACAATGTAGGATAGCTGTTTGCGAAATAGACGATACTTTATTCCCCTTTGAATACGTATATCGATCGACGTTATTTTTCATTTACGCGTATTTAAATATGTACCGCTTAAAATTTTAATAAACAATATGCATTGTTCATTTTATACATTTAAATATTTAATTAATATCAAATAAGCTTAATATTTTCTTATTTCTCGTAAATCAAAATAAAAAATTTATTTTCACATAACTCATTTAAAATTAAGCAAGTTTTGCTTTTATTCGATATAATGCCATATGTAGTATGCGTAGGTGTGTGTGTGTATGCGCGCGCATTATATTGGTCAGGGTTTCGCGGTTGATTGAGGTCATCGATAAAAAGCTTCGCTTAAATTATGCATTTCGATCGGAAATAATTGATTGTACGAATTTAGCTTATTAAAATTTAATAAAAAATTCACGATCATCGTTTAGATTTGAATGTGGGCTTGTTAATCGTAAATACGCATTTTTAAGAGCGATTTTAAATTTTGATGAAAATATTGTTTCACGATTGTTTAGATCGAGAAACTATATTTTTATCGATTAAACGAATCACTTGTAATATTTAATTCTAACGCTTCTAGAAGTCCCATCGAAATATCGTACTGTATATATCAAATAAACTAACAGTTTCACATCGTTAAGTAAAAAGTTTTACCTTTTCTAAGTAGAACAACTTTGGATCATAATTTATCTTTTAAGAGGCTTCATGTTGTTGTTAGCTTAATGCGAAAATTTAACTGCAAAATGATTAAAGAGAAAGCCGGTACATCTGACTTTTTTTTTTTTTTTTTAACTCCACTTATATACCAGAAAAGATAAAGTTGAAGCTTCGTAAATTAAAAACAAAACTCGACATTGATTGCCGTTGGAATTACAATTACGAGGAGATTCCATTTGTAGTTTTCGAAGTGGCAATTCGTAATATCTAAAATTGTGGTTTAATAAGTTGAAAATCGTTTAGGTAGTAAACCTCAATTGTAGATACACCGGAGTTAAAGTAAATTTAAACTTTCTTTAAATCGAAAAAATTACAGGTATGCATTTTTTTTTTCTTTTAAAAAAATATAAAAAGTATCGTAAAATCATTTGAAAGGCGTTGTTTCATTCACCTATCACAATCGATTTAAATATTTCTACTCGCTCGTATACAAATTTTCTTCGCGCACTTTTAATCTTTAAAATGTATGGGTAGAAAAAAAGGTTCAACAACTTTCAAGATCTTTCGAAAATTTACGATTTTCTCAACTTAAATTAGCCCTTTAAAATTCATCGCCGCATTCTTTCCACCGTTCATATTAATGAATTTCAATCAAACCGCTTCGCTTTCTCTCTCTCTCTCTCTCTCTCTCTCTTTCTCCTTCCCGTTTTGGTAACGAGAGAAAGAGAGCATTTGCACTCGGTGTTTTTTCTTCATCCTTTTCGCGAAGAGGATAAACCGAAGGTAAAAAAAAAAAAGAAGAAAAGAGAAGCGGCCGCGAAAGGAGAGAGAAAAAACTGATTTACGAGGGCGCGTCGAGAGACGCATTTCTTCTTAAAAAGTTGCGAGTTTCGCAATCCGCGCCACCGGTAAACACTCGGTGCGTTCACCTTTATGTCCCTTTTCTTTTTTTGCTTCTGTAAACTCGACCCGATGCTCGTCTTTTTTCGTATATATGTATACATCTTCCGCGATGACGTCATCCGAAAAGTACGAACTTTTCGTTTTTGCGTTACCGCATCCTTTTCTCTCTCTCTCTCTCTCTTTTTATCATTCTCGGTGTCTGCGTTCACTACCTCGATGTCGTTCTTGGTCATTTTTATGTATATCTATCTTTTTCTCCTTTTTGTTTCCTTTTCATCCTCATCTTGTTCTCTATGATTATTTTAGCTTTTGAACACCGATTCGGTTTAGCGTAGTCCAGTGGCTCAAGTTTATATTCACTTGGCGACCGTACAAATAGATCACGGGAGCGTTGAGATTGATTCCGGTGGGTATGTAAGCTGTTTGCGTAATCGCACAATCCAGGCTCAATGTTTTTACAATTGTTGGAGAATTTGAAGGAAACTAATTGCTTGCATCCATTGAAAGTTGGCTGAAATTTGTTTATCAATTCGTTTGAAGGACGTAAAAAGTTTTAATCGGTACGGTTGATGGAAAATTGTCATTGTTACGTACATTGAGAAATTACTTATGTCTACTTATTCTCTCGCATGAAGCGTATCGATAAATAAAAAAATAATAAATATTTATACGAATGAATAAATGTAAATAACTAAACATTCGATACAAAGCAAATAATCCAGTCAATTAACAATTTAAAATCAAAGTAAAAGTTAATTTATTGATTGGATTGATCGACGAGGCTTTAGAAAAACGTCGAGTGTAAAAAAAAAGTGAAACGTTCGCCGATTACCAAAGCTGATTAGTAAAACTCGATTTTTGATTCATTGGTTTCTTCCTCATCGCTATTCAAGCCATTAGCTGCCATTTTAAATGCTTTTTCATATCGAGAAATTCAAATTAAGGTTCGGTGAAGTCTTACAAGTCAATTATTATGCAGGAAGCGCAATACTCTTGTGAAGGCACATGTGACAATAATAATAATAACGTGGCAATCAAATGTGCCTTATATTGATAACATTTTTAATGATTATGGATAAATGAAAAATAAAATTTTAATTAAATAAATAATTTAATTATCGACTTTCACTTTTTTTACTATATTCATATTTTAAAATTTACGTACATCGGGATTACAGTATGATTTTTTCGATTTTAAAGAAGCAGTATTTGACAAAATCTCGTGTAAAATTTGTTTTACAATTTTTTTTTTTTTTTTTTTTTCAAGCGGTCAAAGTACATTGGTTAAATTAAAGATTGTTCGCGCGAGTGCGCGTACGATTAATTTTTACATCGGGAGAGCACCACGATGAAAATATACACACATTCGATAAAGATCGAAACTCGCGCCGATGTACGTGGATAAACATTATAAAGAAAAAGCATCTTCGATTCGCAAAAATATTAAAGTTTTCATTTGACGTCGTTTGCAACCTCGTTACTCGCCCGGAACACCTGAGATTTTGACTTTAAAACGAGTCACGGTATAGCCGAATAGCGAACGATTGTTTCTGACATTATATTTAAACCTTATTTTAATGAATTTTGAATTTTACTTTTTTTAATCTTCTTTTTTAAATTATTTAATTTTTTGTGCGTTAGTTTCAGTTTTAAATTTCAATATTTCAAATAAAAAAAAAAATTCATCTTTATTTATTATTGTAGTAAACTTATCATTTTACAATGCAAATCGATGCATTTTTTAATCGATAATAATCTATTATAAAAGAAATAAATTAAGGATATTTGTTTAAGCGACGAGTCGCAATACAATTTAACGTAGTTTAAGAAATAATTCACTTAACAATTGCCGAATAAATTAAAATTTCGTCCTTTCGCGTAATAAAGTAGCGAACAAGTGAAGCCATTCGCCGATTCAATTGAAAATACATTTACATTGAAGTTGTAATTACGGCTTATCGGCAAGCCGAGAGAGAGAGAGAGAGAAAGAGCTTTTTTTTTTGTTCCCTCGCTCGCTCGCTTACTGACCGTATTTGTTTTTCTTTCGCCTTATTCTATCCCCAGAGTCGCGATCGATTGTCTTCGTTCCTTTTCCTTTCATTTTTTTTTCTTTCTTTCTTTTTTCTTTTTTTTTTTTTTTTTTTTTCCCCCCTTTAAGCCAACGCGCGTGTACCGCTTCATTTGTCCGCTTGATTATCGCGCTCAATTTCTCATTTCCATGAGCTGCCGGAGTGTATAGGCCTCGTGAAAGGCATTTCTTTTTATTCTCCTCCGTTCTCGTGTCACCTTTTTTTTTTACTCGTGCTCGAGAAGGCTCACAGGCCTCTTAAGGACGTCGTCGTAAGGTATGGTATTTCGCTGATTGTAAGCCGAGAGATGAAGAAAGAAAGGACTGCGCGTTACAATGTGCGATTATTGCTTTAATGACTCTCTGTCCTCTCTTCTCTCTGCTGTATGTATATGAAAATTTTTAACCGAACGAGATATACATGTATACCAGTGTATAAAATAACAAAAGGGTCAATGGGTAATGAAATTTCAGGAAAGCTATTAAAAAGCCGTATTATTTATTTAACAGCTGTGAGAAAAATATTCGAAAAATTAAGCGGTAACTATCGAAATTTATTATCGAATGCTGAATTATTTTTAAAAAGTCGTCAATTGCTTTTTTACAAAACGAACGTATAATTATAATTTTGAAAAATAAAATGTACCTTTAAAATCTTTGGATTATTTATGTTGAATCGAATTTTTAAGTTATGACAAAAATAATATTTTTATAATTAAAAAGAATAAAATTAAAAAAAAAAAAAAAAAATAGGATTTACCGAGCTATTTTTATTTTTTAATAAAATTTTCTACAACACTGTTTAGCCTATTTGTATACGAACGTGACTTAAATTTCATTTATTCTTCTATTACATTATTGAAATGAAATGATATATAGTAATGAAATGCAAATTACATTTTTATAAATAGCTAAGGAAACAACTTAGCTACAACAACGATATCTTTTGAATTATTTAAATTTTAAAGAATTATCTACTTACTCTAATATGGTTTATATTAACCCTTTTCCGATATGACCGTAGTTATTCGTCTTAGCAAACGAGTTAATGTAAATATAACATCATGTTTAAATTCATAAAAAGAAGATAAATTTCCAACCATAAAATTATACAAAATTATTTTTCATTCTACAGCATAAAGATAAAACATATTAAATGGGTCAAATCTGGTGAAAATCGGTCAAGTAGTTCCAAAGCATAAACTTTTACATATCTACCTATCCACCAACACACACATATACACATATACACATACATACAAATGGACATTTTCTAAAAATAGTGTATTTCGGCGACAAATGTTACAAAACATGTTTTTTTTTCTTCATTTCTACAATGCGCTTTTTTTTTTTTTTATTATTGTTATTAAGAAAAGGAGGATATTATTTTATACTTTTTAGAATTACTTTTCCGAAGTTGGTATATTTTATTTTAATTATTTTTATTTTATAATTACTTAACGCATACTCGTCTACACAAAGTGTCTGTCAATCAACAAAGGAAAATATTTTCAACAATTTTTTTTTCTTTTCACTCTGCTTATGTTCAAAATAATAGTAAGTTTCTGAAAACTTAATGCATTCTGTGTAAATAATAATTTTATAAAATTTCATTAGTTTATATTACTATATATATATAATATCTGAGTAAAGCCATTAATTTCCAAAACGTTATTTTTAAACTAATATTGTAAAAGTGTTTAATATTTGTAATATTTTATTTATATATTTTCATCAAAATTTCTCTGCTTTTTCGTTGCTTTGCTTGTATTACTTTATAACTTCTGCGTAGAAATAATTTCTTGCATAAGCTAATTTAGTATACACCTATATTTGTACGTATTTTTTGAAAATATTATGCTCCTTTTTACTAAGACGTTTACATTAATTATACTTTATCTTAATATTTACATAATACTTTTCTTTATAAATATTAGTCTTATGTTTTAATAACACGGTTCAACAAGGTTTTCCGACCTGAATGTAACCTATGAGGTCTTTTAAATTTTTTGATGCTGAATCCGAATCTGGCCGTAAAAATGCTCTATCGCGTCGGGATTTCGAGATATTATAATCTAAAAGTGGCAAAATAGAGATTTTGCATTATATTTGAGATTATATATAACATCACGAAGAAATTTTTTTTTTTTACAAAATCACCAAACCTATCTTAAAGTACAAAAGTCACCCTTTATAATCACGTTTAGTTTGTCCAAATATTTTCTTTCCTCTTTGAGAAATCGTATTTTGAAATTTATGTTATGTATATTTTTACCATAGAAAAATTAATCCGTACAGAGTATCACAAAAGTAATGGAAACTTCAGAAAAATACGATTTCTCGAACAGTAAAAAAGATGTTCGGACAAACTAAACTTTATTTTAAAGGGTAAAAGTTGTACTTTAGAATGGCAAAAGTAGTTTTGTGAAAGAAACAAATTCTTGGTGATAATATGTAGCCTCAAATAAAGTGGAAAATGGCTAATTTACCACTTTTAGGTTAAAATATCTCAAAATCTTATACGTGATAGAGCATTTTTACGACTAAATTCGAATTCAGCATCAAAAAATCTACAAGATCTCATAGGTTTAATGCAGATCGCAAAAAGAAGTTATAACTGCAATAATCAAATTGTTTATTTAGTACTTATTGTAATTTTTAAGAAGTCTAAATCCATAAGTAGTTTTTTAAAAGTTAAATAAATAATAATTATCATCATATTACTTATTGTTTAAAAAATATTTTAATTTTTTTATAATAATTGTTTATTTTTTTTAACAAAAATTTAAGTATTGAAAAAGATTTATTGAATATTAAAAAGAATTACTTATAATTTTTTTCTAAATGAATTTATATTTATAAATTTATTGATATTTTTATAGTACAAAATGCAAATGAACTGTGTAATATAATGTGGACATTTTTTTCGGTATTTGTTGGCAATGTTAACATGTTTTAGTTATCAGATTTTCTCATTCAAATATTAATAAGACAAATTTTAAACAGATAATGTTTTGATAATTTTAATTTTCAAATATGAAAAACTGCGCTTTGTTTTCAGTATAAAATTTGTTTAATATAAAAATGCAAGTTTTTTATACATTAAACGTTGTTAATCTCAACGTTGATAAATATTTTCCATTTTTAACAAATCGTTACTGTTCACAGAGCATTGTTTTACGAGTAACGTATATTATCGCCACAGCATTTTTCTAATTAATATATCATTCCGAAATTAATTTTTCGCAATAATATCACCAAGTTTATTTTTCAAACTCAACGATATATTTTCTATGCGCCGTTTACGACGTAAGTCGATCGATAAATAAGGTCAAGGTCTTATACCTATTGATAGTTTTTGTAAAATATAGAAAAGATCACGTATTCGACTGCAGGACTAAAAAATTCATTTTTACATCGGTTTGCAATTTGCATGTTTATTTTTAGTTTGTCGTTACTAAAACAGTTAAATGTAATATCCTATATTTCGCTTCCCTAATGCGAGTCTGAAGTTTGCATCGTTACAAAGACTTTTTTGATAATTTTTTTTTTTTTTTTTTTTTAAACCGTTATTTATTGGTTAACAACTATATGATACAATGATAACAATAATTCGTTAAAAAAAAACTTGTATTTCAAAAAACTATTTATAAATAGCAAATTAAACAGTAGAAAAATATAACTCTTAAAATATATTTTTTTTTTTTTTTTTATAAATTTTATTTCCTGAAAATATTATCGCCTTGTGTCTGCTGATGAGTGAAAAAAGTTTAGAAATGTTCAGGAGTCGGGACTTAATAACCTTCTTTGATATTTCGAGCGCGATGTAACTTTTGATAAATATAATTCAATTTTTTTATCACTAGGCAAAGAATAACATTAATCATTAATTTTTCGTTTAAAGAATTGTCGTCGTGTTAAAATCTGAAATAATTACTAAAAATTTGACGATTTTCTCGTTTATCGTTCATTTGAAGGATATAAAACATTGATATTTTTTCATGTTTATGTAATGACATATGAAATATTACTTGTTTAAAAATTCAACATGTATTTTGAATTTTTGACCGTTGAACAAAAAATTATTTTAACATACATACATATTTGTAAACATACAAAAATTCATAAATTGTCTCGCAAAATCGAGCCTCTTTGTGCATTTTTAATTTTTAATTTTTGTCAAGATATTTTAATCGGTTCTGTTTAAAAAATTAGATATATGTATTGTTGGTAACACTTACCTGCAAATTTCCTTTATCTTCTACGTTATTTCACAGTTTTTTTTTTTTTTTTTTTTTTCAACAAAAGATAACTCAGAATTTGTCGAATTTCAATTGATATTACTTTTTAGCATTTATTTATTATTTTAAGTTTGTACAAATAAAAAAAAATAATCTATACAATCAAATAAAAAGTTATTAATGGTTCGAATGTATTTATAATATGTTTTTTTCACGTTTATACATCTTTTTATTAAAAAATTAAAAAATGTTTAATTGAATTAATTTTTTCAAAACAATTTACAAACTTTTTAAGTAATTTACTACTTTACCAATATTAATTATTCGAGTAAAGTAAGCAGCAAATTCATATATAGTAGTCGGTAACTACATCAATTCTAATCGATTCTATCAATTCAAATAAGTAAATTAATGCGTCAATAAATAGTAAGGCATCGAAATGATCTAAATTTGCAAAAACAAGTAAATAAATAAACGGTAAAAGCCGAATCAAATAAAAAAATCACAATAGTTAAAAAAGCTTTTATATCAATTTAATATGAAACAGTTATTTTTTTACAGTTCAAAAGTTTATTAAATAATACCCAACGGGTAAAAAATTCTATCGACGATGAAAAATTTTATAATTTCAGAATATATGTTGAACAACTAAAAGTTTTGACAAAATAATTCAGAAAAACGCATCCGATTGTACTTAACGGCATTTATAATTTGAATACAAATCTAACTGCTCGTGTTAATCACGAAAAATTTGTTGTTTAAAAATAAATTATGTGCGTTAATGGACGTTTCTATACGGAATAGAAATTGATTAAACGCACGTTTTATAATTTTTTTTAAAAATTGATTTGAAAAGAAGGAATTTAAATATATTTATCTTATATGATTGAGAAAAGAATTAAAAAATATTTACAATACGACATTTTTTAAAAATATTTTTAGTTGCAACGAAAATCTCAATAATAATTACACTTCTATTATGTGTGACACGGCACGATATACAGCCTGTCCCTCTATCTAGTGAAAATATTCATAACGCCTGATGCAGGGACAAATTTTATAAATAAAAAACCTTCTTACATTAAAATCGGTGAATTAATTACTATTTAATTAACAATAGATTAACAGTCAATCAGATTTCTTCGCGATAAAGTAGGCGGGCCTTGAGAGAAAAAAAAACCAAAAAAAAAAAACAAAAATGGGCGGGGCTTTCAATTTTGAACTATATATCGATATGCGGCGATGTGTGCATCGCATTGCTATGTTATTGTTTCTCCCCACTTCGCCGCGAATTTTAATCCTGATCGTCTTATGTCCTCTCATTCAGGCTATAGCACTGACGGTTTGGGTTCTAATCCCCAGTTCCGATTTTTTTTTTTTTTTTTTTTTTTTTAAGCTTCTGTAAGTCTTTTTTAGGTATTTCGATGAAAGCCAATATATCTAAAAGTTTTTAAATTTTTTCTATAATTGATGTTTAAGATTATTAATTAACTATGATTTTTCCACCCTATATTTGATTGAACTTAATCTTTTATTGTAATGTCCATTTATTCATAAAACAAATATTATTAAAAAAATGCTGCGTCTTATTATTTTTACGTTAAATGTATAAAAATGCAATATGAGGTAACTGAGTGTGAAAGACTCGAATGTATAATAGATTCAAGGTCGTTTTTCAATTTGTAACATCGATGAATTTTTTTTAAATATTTTTTTTAAAGGCATTTTTTTTTGGTGCAACGAATAATGTTATACAGCTTAAAATCTCGTGTGAAAACAAAATTTTTATTATTTTAATATCTTACTTTATGAAAATTTTATTGTATTTATCAAAGAACTGACTGTAATCAAGAACTATAATAATTAATTAATAATTTTCTTGAGCACATATTAAAAGATGCTTACAAACTAATGAAAACTTAATCTAGAAAAACTTTAATATTATTTTTTGAATTTTACAAAGACTTACAGAAGCTAAAAACAAAAAAAAAAAAAAAAAAAAATACGGAACTGGGGATTAAAATCCAAACCGTCAGTGCTATACCCTGAATGAGAGGAATGAGAAGATGAATGAGAAGACAAAAGAAGATCAGAATTAAAATTCGCATGTGGGGAGAAACAAGCGTAGCAGTGCGACGCACACATCGCCGCATATCGATATAACACATCGTTCAATAAGTCCCGAGACTAACCCAGAGATGGTGCTAGTAGTACCAAACTGGCCACGTTTCCATAGAGTGCGAACCTTTACATGAAACGTGTAAAAATTTCACGTCGATCGGATCACAGACAGCAGAGTTATCGAGGTTAGAGTAAAGTCACTTTGTAATTTGTTTGAAAAATGGAAAAAAGCGAGTTTCGCGTTTTGATAAAACATTGTTTTTTAATGGGTAAAAACACCATAGAAGCCCAGCAATGGCTTGAAAAACATTACCCAGACTCCTCTTCATCCAAACTAACGATTTGTCGTTGGTATGCTGAGTTTAAACGTGGTCGTACGGACACAAACGATGCGAAACGTTCGGGTAGGCCATTGGAAGCCGTTACACAGGAAAATGTGAGTGAAGTGTTAAAAATTGTAATGAAAAATCGCAAAGTGAAGGTCCGTAAGATTGCAGAAATGACACAGATATCATCTGGAAGCGTATTTACAATCCTTCATGAAAAATTGAGCATGAAAAAGGTTTTTTTCAAGTGGGTGCCGCGATTGCTTTCAGTGGAACAAAAACAGCAACGAGTCGATGATTCAGAGAGCTGTTTATCGCTATTTACTCGCAATAAAAAGGATTTCCTGCGTCGATACGTGACCATGGATGAAACATGGATACATCATTTCACTCCGGAGTTGAATCGGCAATCATCTGAGTGGCGCATGGCTGGCGAAAGCCGCCCAAAGCGTCCAAAAACGCAGCAGTCTGCTGGCAAAGTCATGGCGTCGGTTTTTTGGGATACACATGGCGTGATTTTCATTGACTACCTGGAAAAAGGTAAATCGATCAACAGTGATTATTATATTGACTTGTTGGTACGTTTGAAGGAGGAGATCGCAGCAAAACGACCGCACATGAAGAAGAAAAAAATCCTTTTTCACCAAGACAATGCACCATTGTGGCATGCCACAAGTCCATGAAAACAATGGCAAAATTGAACGAATTGGGCTTTGATTTGCTTACCCACCCCCCCGTATTCGCCAGATTTAGCCCCCAGCGACTACTGGCTCTTTGCTGATCTCAAAAAAATGCTCCAGGGAAAAAAATTTGGCTCGAATGAGGTCATTGCCGAAACTGAAGCCTATTTTGAAGCAAAGGATAAATCCTTCTATAAACATGGTATAGAAATGTTGGAAAGGCGTTGGAAAGATTGTATCACTCTAAAAGGAGATTATATTGATGAATAAAAATGATTTTTGAAAAAAAATGTTGTTTTCGTTGTTAGTCTCGGGACTTATTGAACGATGTGTTATAGTTCAAAATTGAAAGCCCCGCCCATTTTTGTTTTTTTTTTTTTTTGTTCTTTTTCTCTCAAGGCCTGCCTACTTGATCGCGAAGAAATCTGATTGGCTGTTAATCTATTGTTAATTAAATAGTAATTAATTCACCGATTTTAATGTAAGAAGGTTTTTTATTTATAAAATTTCTCCCTGCATCAGGCATTATGAATATTTTCACTAGATAGTGGGACAGGCTGTATAAAGAAACTCAATTAGTAAAGCTTAAACATATGTATAAAAGTATGTATGTGAAAAGTAAAATATAGTAGACGTTTTTAATTTTTTATTAAAAATAATTAAACTTGTACGATCATTGATGAATGTAAAAGTATGCAGTTAAAATAATTATTGAATTTTAAATTAATAGTTGAAGCAGCCATTAAATTTCATCGCTTTTTTAAGAAACTGAAACTAAATGTTAAAGTTGTACCTTAATTTATCGACCAAAAAGCGCCGTTGCAAAGTCAATTTAACGATTTGCGTTTGAAACGTATAACAAATATCAAATGAGCGAAAAAATTTATTGGTAAATTAACTTTTCGTACCAACCTGTAATATTAATTATTTCATATTACACGATTTTGTTTTAAATGAATATATTCGTAAGTCGAAAGATTTATTTTCACTTGCACGAGAAGGATCGCTCGAACGTAATAAATTAATGCAATTGAAAATGTATCTCGTGTACAGTTTGATTGGCAAAAAATGTTTTTAGAAATTTATAAACGCAGAAAGGAAAGCCCGGTAGATGCAAAAATCGTCAAAGAAGAAAAAGTATACGGCTTGATATTTCTTTTCATCTCTCATCGATAATAAATAAGGTCATTAAAACAATGTACGTTAAACGTTTAGCGAGGTGATCCGAATCTACAGCCGATTCGATATCGGCATTTAAAATAAAGAAAACGCAATTTCATAGGTAAACGAGAATCGTGTCGATGCGTGTCGCCTTGACCGAGCTTAATTTATCTCGTTCATCCGGCCGAAGAAAAGAAGCGAGAAAGAGAGATCGTTTTACTTTTCCTGCGCCAAAGGAGAGAAAGAGAAAGAAAGAGAGAAAGAGAGAGAGAGAGAGAGAGAGAGAGAGAAGAGAGGAGAAGAAAGTCCGAGATTTCGTTTACTAGAGGCGTTGGGTTTATATATAGTCGCGTAAACAACGCATTAGCAACGCGCGAAAAGACAATAGCCTCACAGAGAGTTGGAGATTGATGTATATATACATATATATATATATATATATATATATATTCACGTTGCAGCTGTCGTTGGTCAATTTTCGCGACGAGGTCGTTTAACATCGTCGTCGGCCACCCGCCCGTGAGCGAACGTTGGAATTCTTAAGAGAGGTGCGCGTAAATAAACTACTGCCAACGGATATGACTTTTTACCGAGTTACTCTCTCTGTCTCTCTGTTCTCTTTCTCTCTTTCTCTCTCTCTCATTCTCTCATTTTGCGCGGGTGAGACGTTGTTTTTCAATTCGCGAAACGATGACGACGACGACGACAACGACAACGATGATATTGTTCGTTTTTCGACGGAGGAGTTTTTGAAATTTAGCCAAGAGTTTTCCGCCGTGGCGTTTTTGGCTAAATTGCTTCCTTGCTCTTGGTTATTTTCTTTTTTTAAGAGTTTCTTTTTTACTTTTTATTAAGTAATTGTAAAGAAATTTTGTCGAAAAAAGTAGAATTATCAAGTCTCAAATTCACTTTTTTCTTTTCATAGTTTTTAAACTTTAAAAATGAAATATTTTTAAAAAAAGATGTTTGTGATTTACGTTTGTTAATAAAAATGAAAGGAATTTTGTAAGTTAAAGCTTTCAGATATAATCTTTTAATAACAGTCTACTTTTTTTAAAAAAATTGAAGAATTATATTGATTTTTAAAATAATTTCAAATAAATTGCAATCTTAAAATAAAACTATGTTTTCGTTCGTGTTACATTATCAAAGTCCCACAAATTCTACTGTTATATTAGTGAAAATAAATGTTACACACAATTGTCATAAACGTCATATTTCTTAATGAAAGCTGAAATAATTTTGATTGACGTGTAATTAACATAAACACTTGTACAATACAACGTTAATGCAGACTATACGCAACATAATGGAGGTGTAAATATTTTTATTTCATTTTATTCATATTATTAACAATACAATATTGTAATTAACTGTATAATAGCTTCGTAAAATGAAAACGCATTTAAGAATATTTGTATATATTCCGGTAATTATTTGACTTTAGATACTCATTTATGAGCTATTGGTGAAATACATTGCATAATTTTAATAGTAAATGTTGGATCAGTTTCTCACAAATAATCGTTATTAAATGCTATTGTAAATAATTCGAATGTTTACTCTCGTATCTATCTCGAGGATTAACTACTTTTAGCCGGCAATTTAAAGTTTTATGCGACATATATTTAAAAGCAAAATATTGATTCAATTCTTCGCTTAAACAATTGCTATTATGATCTTCTTCGCTTGTTTCAGTTATATCTATGTAATGTTGTATTTATATAAATTTTTAAATGTAAATGCTTGTTTCACGTTTGTAATTGAATTAATTTATTCATATAGATTTTATTGCTATAAATAATCGTTTGTCTGTCGTTGGTTGATTTTAATTAATTAATGTTCTGAAATATTAAATTTTATTGCATTATATTTAAAGCTTATATAAGTAAATTATTTTATCGCGTTAACAATTTTTTTATTTACAATTTATCTATAATAGATGACAAATTATTTCGAAAGCTCTGGAAGAGTCGAGGAATTTCATTCGAATATAATAATCTAATCCCGAAAAGTAATAAAAATATGCAACGTAATAATAAAATTTATCGATTTGGCGGGTGATTCGCGCGTAAGCAGTAGATACAACAATTTCGTATGTCCATCAAATTAGTCCCGCCATTTTGTCCAAGTTGTACAGCATTGTGCTTAATTTGTGCTATAATGTGCCGTAAATAAAAAAAATTTATTTAAAAAAATTTTGATTTTAATGGCCGAAATTAGTTTTTCGAAAAAAGTTAGCCTCGCCATTTTGTTTTTCACGGAATAAAAGAGTTGTGCTGCGTTGTGCTGCATTGTGCTCAACTTGTGCCATAATGTGTCGTAAAAAGAAAATGTTAATTTTCATTTTTAAAGGTAAAAAATCATCGTGTTTTTTATCGCACAAGATAGTCCAAGTTGAGCACAATGCAGCACAATCTTTTTTTTTTTTTTTTTAAAAAAGACAAAATAACGGGGCTAACTTGATGGACATCGATTTCGCTAGCAACTTCATAAAACAAAATATGCTCGGCCCTCAAAAGTCGTTCTTAAGGGGGGAACCTGGTTTAGAACGCTGAAAATTGCATGATATTCGGCACAGTGTTTTAGGTTGCCTAACGTATGAAATGTTTCAAGTACTTTTGAAATAGGTCATAGATACACAAATCTTGCAAAAAAAATTCACTTTCACTTTATTTGATACTGTTAAGCAATAACAATTCGTATTTGTTTGTGGCACTTCTCGCTCGAAGAGTCTATTTTGTGAACACGATAGCGATCGTAGTTTTCATCTGAAACATAAAAACGAATACTTTTTTTGTAGCTTAGGAGTTGTTCTTCTATGTGAACCTAAGATATTCGAAGAAATATATAAAATTATTTATTTTATGACTGTTTATAAAAAATTTTGCGTTTTTCTGAAGAAATTTTAAGATAATTTATTGAAAAAAGTTAATAAAAAATTTTTTTTATTGTGATTTTTTAGGTTCACATAGAAACCTACACTATTAGCTGTAAAAAAAGGTATCACTTATGAAAATGCGACAATTACAACTTTTTTAATCGTGTGCACAAAACAGAAAAACACTGTTTTGAGAAAATCGCGTTCAAAGTTTTATCAGTCGCTTATCAGTCTCCTGAGCGCATTGTCTCTCAGAGGCCATTTCTGCGGAACGATTAGGAATTTGACTCTGAAATTTTGTGGAAATATTTCTGAATATATTTCTAATCGAATGAGATAAGTTTCAAAAAATCGATTTTTTTGACCCTCTAAACCAGGTTCCCCCCTTAACGCAGTCCCATAACCGAGCAATGATGACGCAAATCTCGCGCGATTGCGTGCATCATCGGTTCCTCACCTTTCTCTCGATGTAAAGCAAATGATTAAATTCCATTAAATAATGCGCGTAAACGCATATTACCATAAACTGGAGAAAATGACGATTCGAACGATATACATACGCCGCGACGTATCGCGAGCGGCACGTACATTCGCTCGCTCAATAATTGAAACAAGCGACCCCAATTAAGCCCCCTCTCTTCGACCTCTAAACAAGAGTGGCAAGGAGATGAGTGTCGCGTAATTAACGCACGCGTGTAACAACCGCACGCGTCGAACTCTCGTGGCAAGCGATGCGGTATATATATATATATATATATATACATACATACATACATACATACATACATACATACATACATAGATACATATACATAATAATCGCGGCATCTCCTCGATGTTTCAGGATACTATCAGCCGGCAGGTCCGCTGATACAGCATCCGCCAACGCTGCCGCCGGTTAAAGGACCTCCCCCGGAGCCGACGCCGACGCCTCCTCAGAATTCCGAGGGTTCCGACGATCTCGTCGCTACCTCGACCACTTCCGGCGGCACGAGTAGTACGAGTGAGTACATCTTTCTCTTTATTTCTCTTTTTATTTATTTATTTATTTTCGTCTTTTTAAATGCTCTTAGCATTGTAATTTCCGGTAATTGTGTTTTACCTTTTGATCGATCGATATGAAACACCTCGCTGATGCTGCTGCTACTCTGGTATCGAATAATTTTTTTTTTTTTCGTCGTCGTCGCCGTCGCGTTTGTTGAAATAAAATCTTAAAGTTGTGCATTTTAGTATAAGAAAATGTAAATGTTATCTTTTAATTTTTCGGTACTTTCGGATTTTATCAATTTTAAAGTTTTAAGTTTTAAGTGGTTTTTTTTTTTTTTTTTTTTGCAATTGAAATTTCTTATTAGTTTAAAGTGTTGATTTTCTCAAATGAGCTAATAAAACTATTGAGTATAATTTTTTGTTTAACGCATATTAAAAATCTTATCATAAACACGCGTGTATTTAAATAATAAAAACAAAAATATTGAAATATTGAAATTTACCGTTGTCAATTGACAAAGAAAACACTTAAACTTAAATAAATTTAAATTTCAATTATTCCAAGCTTAGGTAAACTATTCTATAAGAAAATATGGTTATGATAAGGTTTTAATTATTCGTATTAACCATAATAGAAGCTCTCTCGTGCATAATTTCGCAACGATTTTCAAAAAGTAAATTCAACGTTAATATAGTAACTATATTAAAACTCGATGTTTCTTAACATAATATTAAAATATAAAAATGGGCTTTTATCGAATAGAAAATTTGCACAAGCCGAGCCAAGAATAATTTAGTTGGCTTAACCAAGAAACATTTCCTACATTTTGGATAAGCACTATCTTGATTACACTTACAAAGTACGAGTATACTTGCTTAGACTTTGTATCTCCGTCGGGCGGTGATGTAATCTACATAGTTTAGCGTTAAAATTTATCAAGCTGTTTACAAACTTATTTTAAAGAGAATCATTAAAATCGATAAAAGTAACAATACAGAGTTGTAACTTTGTTTAAAAAAAAAAAAAAAAAAAAAAAAAAAAAAAACCTTCCTCTTATACATTTTTATTCGTAATTATGTCGTTATGAACATTTTTAATTAATAAAAACTAAATTGTAAGTTTAAATAAATATATATATTTTTATTTTTATTTTTACACAGATAGTAACTTATATTCTTAAATTAATAAAATTTTTATTAATTATAAATTTGTAAGTTTAAAATATTTTAATTTAATTTAAAAAAGTAACGTTCATTTGAGCATATTAAAATATAACGATAAAATCGAATAAATATTTAATTAATGTTATTAAACATCAAAAGAAACCTTATAATGTTTAAATTTTCGTTGCAATAAAGTTGTGATTTTAAAATTTAATTATAATTTATAGGAAAATAAAAAAGTTCAGTTTAATGACACAATTTGAATTAAAAAAAAAATTAATCAAAAGTAACTGATATTTATACTCATTAAATACATCGGTTAAATAAGCGTCTTTCTTTACATTAACCTCTACTATGCAGAATTAAATAAATTCTTAATGAAATAATTTGCAAGAGTTTTTGTCATTAATTTACTTTTAGAAATCGGATTAATATACTCACACTAATTAATGGTTTTCATTTATGGATAAAAAACTTGAGATAAATGGAAAAAAAAAAAAAAAAAAAAAATCAAAATAAAAAAATGTTATTTTCATTAAAAACATATATATGTAGGTCGATCAATTTGTATATGGGAAAGAAGTGCATTGGTACAGGTTAGCAACGCAGCCGCAAACCACTTCGTTAGTTTAGTATATAAACTTCGAATACATGTGTGTATATATATATATTGAATTACAATCATTTGAATTCAGTTGAGAATTTCAATAATCCGGACTATCTCTCTAACACAACACATACATTGGTATCTATTGTTACTGCATATGTGTGTATGTTTAAAATAATGAGCATTTCATTACACGTTCATGCTTTTAATATTTAAAAATTTGAACGAAATTATTTTACGAATAATTGATCGGTTTATTTTAATTTTCGATTAAATAGATTTTGATGACAAAAAAAAAAAAAAAAAAAAAAAAAAAAGAAAAATTTTGTTTTGCGAAATTATTATCGTTTATTTTTAGATTTTGCACATTTAGAATTTTGTCATACTTTTCTACAATATAATTTAACTTTCATTACATATGCAGCTTTCAACCGTTATAAAATACGAATGAGCTTCATTAAAATTAAAATGCCGGTTTCGGTCAGATAGTAATTAAAATTATTCTATAAATATATTAATTTAATTATAATTCAAGTGTGTTAATTATAAAAACACGTTTACTTTTTGATGTAAATATTTTAAACGATATTTCAATTGCATTAGAAGTTTGTGAGATTCTTTATATAAACTGTTAAAGATAACATAAAATAAGCTATTGAAAGTGCATTATACTGTAAGACTTTCTTGTTTAATGCAAAAAATTAAAAAACTTTTTTATTTAAAAAATATTTAAAAAAAATATGTTTAATTAAAAAACGCGTATCGTTAATTAATTAAATTTATAAAATTAAATATAAATCAGCATTAAGCTTATTAAAAAGTTGTAAATTTTATAAAAAAAAATTTCAAACAAAAATACCGACACGAAAAAGTTATTGCGAAAAATTACAAGTGAAATTGAAAGGCTGCTTTTGACATTAAAAAGTTTCAGAACTTATTATTATTATTATTATTATTCGCGTTGTTACGATTTGGAAATTTTAGTGGAATTTTCGAATGACATTTTTTTGTGTGTTTTTATTATTGCAAAATGAAAAATTTATCGGTTAGATTTCGATGATTTTCATGAAGTTTTTCATGTAAAATTGATCGATATAAATTCTTTATTAAACTCATTAAAAAAAAAATTTTTTTCAATAATTATCTTCCGTAAGTAACGCATTTACACAAGCTTTTATTTTTTATTCAAAATAAATCTTTCGACTCATTTGCAACATCCAATGGTTAATTTTTAACAGTCGCTAACACTTTAACTTTGAATTAGTCAATATCATTCCTTTACAATAACACTTTCGAGAAAATAAAAAAATTTAGTACAAGTATTGGGTGTAAGTTGAGTTTAAAATGCATTTAAAAAATTTAATTTCCGAATTTTACATTGATGCCCCATCTAGGTTGTAAAATAACAATTCAGTCAGATTATTATTCCTTAATAAAATAATTATTTTATCTCAAAAATAAACGAAGTGAAACATAAAAATAATGTTAAACCAACGAGGATAATTATAAAATTAAATATATTGATGCAAAGTTCAATTGAGCGAAGTATATTTTATATGGTTCAAATTACGCGTGTTATTCAAATTGCTGAAGATCAACCAAGCCGATTTTATGCGAAATCAATTTCTTATAATAATCCTTCAAAATTATATTGGCGCGCACATGTTAATCAAGAATTTCATGGAAAATTATAGTACGCGTTAGGAAAAACGACGGAGTCGCGTAAACTCGTTAACTTGCTACGTTTAACATTTCAATCGTTCCGAGCGGTCCATAAATATAAGTCACCGTTAAAAAAAAAAAAAAAAAAAAAAAAAAGAAAAAGAGCTCGGGAGAATTAGAGCCAGCAATTGATTTTACATAAAAAGTTAGCCTACATCCGAATAGCACGTTTAGGGGAATAGAGCTTCGAAGTAATTTCTCAAAGTGCGCTCGAGCCAAAATGTATATAGCAACGGCGGCAGCAGCATCATCTCGCATTTTTTTTGTTTTTTTTTTTTTGTTTTTTTTGTTTTTTTGTTTTTTTTTTTATTTTATTCAAGAAAGAAGAAAAAAATAACGGAAAAAGAAAAAAAAAAAAAAAATAAGAAAATAAAAAATTACGAGAGCTCGTTGTTTACAAATAAGAAACGATACGGCACCTTTAACGCTTTCCTCTCAATACGAGCAAATTATTCAGCAATGTATGCCTGCATATACATACATACATATACATATCGGTGCAAATAGAGAAAAAGCGAGCGAGAAAGCGTTAAAGGTCGAAAGAGGGTTATAATTATGTTCGCTCGGTTTTACAACGGCTGTTACGTTATTCTCCTCCTCCAGGTGGTGGCTTCTACCGAGCTTACTGCCCGCCATATTACGCGACGCCGCCGCAATACCAGGATCTCTGTTACCCGCCCTCCTATTCGCACTCGCACCCGCACCCGCCGCCTTACTACCACAAGTATGCGCCGCCCTATCGAAGGTAAGGCTCACTCTAACTATCTATCTCTCTATATACCTATATACATATATACATATATATATATATATACGTATATGTTATACACGTATACATTAGATATTATCGTATATGTATATACCAGTGCATACAAATACACTCGATTCACCCTTTACTCTCAATCTTCAGTCCGATAAACCGCCTATTCCTTCTTGGCTTGCAATACGATTGCATAGATTTTCTGATATTCTAGTTACATAATTTTAAACATTATTTATTAATTTTTAATTTATTTATTATTATTATTATTTTTTTTTTAATAAGCCTTTTTTTTTTTTTTTTTTTTTTTTTTATTGTAATTAATTAATAAAAGTATAATTTTCTTCGCCTTATAATTAATTCTACTATTTTTAATGAAAAATTTAGCGCATAAAAAATGAACAAACTATCGCCGCATCGGCCCATAAATATTTTACGTTTATTATGAAAAACAAAATTATTCGTACGAAACTCCAATATCGGTTTTTCCAGAAATAAATAAAATAACACATTTCTCTTATATAAGCACACGAATATATATATATATATATATATATATATATATATATATATATCTGATGGAGAAGAAATTGAATTTTTATGACTGGAAATAGTTTTGAATTTTCAGTATTTTATTTTATTTTATCGTAAATATTTATTGAATATCGAAATAAATTTATCGAAACAATTAACTTATCGTAAGCTTCAAATTTATATGAAAGATTTATTTTAATCCAACGACAAAAAAAAAAAAAAAAACGATAAAACGTAATCAAAATTTAAGGCGCGGTATACAATCCCTCGATTCGAACTTACTTTTTATCCCGTTACCCAAAACACAACGACACTGGACAAATAAAAAAAAAAAAAAAAAAAAAAAAAACGCAGTAATGACAAATAATTGTAATCCGATATAACGCAAGCAGGCAGTTCTACGCATATCAAGAATCTCCAGCCGGAGGCGGACCCGGAGGTTCGGCCGGTGGTCCAGGTGTCGTCGAGTACCAGCCACCACCTAGCGAATACCTGCCCCCTTATTACGGAGGCTATCCACCGCCTCCACCGCCACCACCGCCGCCGCCAAATCCAGCTTATCTGCACTCTCAGGGACGACCTTTCGTTGACCGTAAGTTCATCGATTTTTGTTTTATCGTTCTGGAATTTTTCTTTTTTTCTTTTTTTCTTTTTTTCTTCTCTCTCTTTTTTTTTGCCGATAATTTTTTATTTTGTTATATGTCGTTAACTTTTCGACGATTATATATCGGATTTTAAATGTTTGATGATTGCGTTATTTGTTTGCAAGAATTTGAATTTTTCAATTTGATTTTGTGTATTATTTATATGTAACGGTTTATTTATTTAACTATTCTTTTACGTTAAATTATTTTTTATATATTTTTATAATGTGTAAAGAAATATAAAAACAAAAATTAAGAGATTAAAAAAAATCTTTTTAAAATTTTGAAAGCATTCACGTAATTTATTTTAAAACATACTTTTCTAAGTCATCAAATTTACAAAACGAATCGACGTTTAAATTGAAATCAAATACTATACATGGAATGGATTATACACATAAATATATCTTATCGATTAAATTTGAATGGCAATTTATGTTGTTTCAACTTTACATGTTTTGCTGTATGTGTATTACAAGGTTTCATACATAAGAAGATTTTGATCCTATTTGATTTTACAAGGGTTTATTTTATTCGAAATATTATATATTTCATCGTAATAAAAAAATATCCGATTTTTTTGCGTTATTTAAACTTTAAATATATATATATATATATATATATATATATATATATATATATATATATATATATATATTTTTTTTTTTAGGTATTGAGATTTTTAATTGTAAATAGTTTTTTAAATTTATTTTTTAAACTACTTTTTACACTTTGATCAAGTTAAATAACAGGGCAATTAAACATGCTTCAGCATATTATTTATTTTTATCGATTAGCCATATTTTTTTAGTCATAAATTTTATTATTTAATAAATATATATATTTTTAATACAATCTTTTATTTTATATCTTTTGATTTTAAAATCTTATAAAAGTTTTAATATAAAGCTTTGTTACTAAATCTCTTTTATTTTATTGTTTTCATTCAAAAGTATATAAAATATAAAAAGAAAAATCATTTATTAAATCAATTTTGATTACTTGTAAAAAATATTTAAAATAATATATTCCTTTATATTATTAGTGAAAAATTTTATTAATTAATATATTAATTATATTTTTTCTTAAAATTTTAATCCGCCTTCATTTAAAAATACATCGTATAAGAACAAAGTCATTCTTTTGTCATAAATAAAGCGTTAGTCACTTTCATATTTGCTTGAAATGTTCTTTTATGGTCTGTGTGAATCACTCATGTTATATAAAGTAGGTGCATTAATGAGAAGATAAATCTCTCTTTATTTCATTCTTTTTATCTCAATTTATAATTTATGATTTTAAATAAATTTAAAATTAATATTTTGATCCATTAAATGGTTACTTCTTTGTTAAAACTGTTTGTCCTTTCTTTACCAACTATTACATTTATTTATAAATAATTAGCCCGAAGTATATAAATAATCAGTGATTTGCATTCAAAAACTTTTGTAAGTTCAAAGTATTCCTATATTCTAAGAATAATAGTATACTGTCTGTCAAAAAAGTCCCGGGAATTTTAAATTAAAACAACATTTTTACGTTTAATAATCAAAATTTATTGGGTCACCTTCAAAATAGGCTCCATTTGCTCCGATACATCTATGCCAACGGCACTTCCAATCATCGAAACATTTTTTATAGGCGCTTTCCGGGATGGCCTTTAGCTCGCGCGCCGAATTTTGTTTTATGACTTCAATCGACTGAAAACGGGTGCCACGGAGCGGCAATTTAAGTTTTGGAAAGAGGAAGAAGTCACAGGGAGCCAAATCCGGCGAATACAGTGGTTGTTCAAGCGTGTTCGTTGAGTTTTTGGCGAGAAAGTCGGTCACAATCGTAGCTCGGTGTGAGACGGAGCGTTATCGTCGTGCAAAATCCACGAGTTGTTCGCCCACAAATTTGGCCGCTTCTTACGGATACGCTAACGCAAACGTATATAAACGTTCATAACGCCTAGGTAATACTCTTTGTTTACCGTCTGACCCTCTGGAACGAATTCGTAGTGCACCACGCCACGGATATCGAAGAAAGCAATGAGCATCACCTTCACTGATTTGAGCGGCTTTGGCGTGGTTTTTCCGGTTTCGGCTCGTGGTTTTCTCGTTTTTTCCCACCCATTCCGATGCTTGCTGGCTTGTTTGCATATCGTACTCGTACACCCACGTTTCCTTACCAGTTATGATGTATTCCATGAATGCGGGATCGGAATTGGCGCGATACAGCATGTCCGAAGCGACCTGTTCGCGATAG
Organism: Chalcis sispes; assembly: GCA_949987625.1. NCBI lineage: Eukaryota > Metazoa > Arthropoda > Insecta > Hymenoptera > Chalcididae > Chalcis > Chalcis sispes. The sequence continues at coordinate 12,836,846 of OX465098.1, read as the reverse complement.
TGTTTTTGAAGAAAATTAAGCTCTTTTGGAACGAGTCTTGCGTTTGCCACCTTTCTCATGCCCAAAATATCAATTAAAATCGTACGTGTGGACTCGTGGGATATCTCAAGTTCATGTGCTATCTCTCTCAAGCTGGTATGACGATTTTCAAGCACCATTTCCTTAATTTTATCGACGTTATCTGCGGTCGAATGGGCCGTCGATGGGCGTCCGAAACGAGGCAAGTCTTCGACGACTTCACGACCCTCCTTGAAGGCTTTGTACCACTCATACGCACGGGTTTTCGATGGTGCTTTATCACCAAAAGCCTTTTGCAACATTTTCAATGCATCGGCATACGAAATTTCATTCGCAACACAAAATTTTAGACAAATTCTTTGTTCAACGTAATCACCCATTGTAAAAAATCGGCACGCACTATTGACATCGACTGACTTAACCAGCTACTGTAAACACACTCGTTGACAGATTCTGCTCAAACTTGGCATAGTCATTAAGGACAGTTGTACCAACCTAGAAAAAAAATTTTACCTGCCTAAATTGCCCCGCCAGATTTAAATCGACAATTCCCGGTACTTTTTTGATAGAATGTATATAATTCATCTAAAAGGAAAATATAGAAAATGTTAATTCTAAAGTTTAAACATTATAATTGCATAAAAAATTTACAACTTGCCGCAAATCTCATTTAAATCAAGTACAAAATTGTAATAAAAAAAAATTTTTTAACGAGTTTTAAGCAGATATTAATATATATATATATATATATATATATATATATATATATATATATATATACATACACACCAGGCTGTTCAATAAGTTTTGCGGTTCGATAAGAAAAACACAATTTTATGGTTTAAAATACACTTTATTATTCAGTATAGTCTCCCTGAACATCAATACACTTGTTCCAACGATATTCCAATTTATGAATTCCATCCCTGAAGTGAGAATCTGGAAGGGCTGCAAAATACGCTTCCACATCTGTTATGACCTCTTCATTTGATGAAAAACGCTTTCCACGCATGAATTTTTTTAGGTCTGGAAACAGATGGAAGTCGCTAGAGGCCAAATCTGGTGAATACGGTGGATGCTTCAACAATTCGAACTTTAATTCATGGATTTTAGCCATTGTCAAAATGCTCTTGTGACACGGTGCATTGTCCTGATGAAAAAGGATTTTTTTCTTCTGCAAATAGGGTCTTTTTTCACGAATTTTTTCAGCTTCAGCTGGTCTAAAAGGTTACAATAATATTCAGAATTTATTGTTTTACCAGTTTGCAAGTAATCCACAAATAAAATTCCTTTCACATCCCAAAAAACTGATGCTAACACCTTCTTGGCCGATTTCTCCGAAACACGAACTCGTTTCGGAGCCGAAGAACCAGGTTCACAGCACTCTTTAGCCTCTTGTTTTGATTCAAGATCATGGTGATAGACTCGAGTCTCATCCATAATGATGAATCGACGCACAAAATCCACTTTATCCTATCGAAAACGCTCTAAATGTTGCTGAGAAAGTCGCATTCGAATGTGTTTTTGTTCCATTGTTAGCGAATGCGGCACCCATTGTGCACACAGCTTTCTGAAACCCAATACTTCAGTCAAAATATTGCTTACACTGCCCAATGAGTTGCCTAGAGCTTCTACCAAATCTCTTTCAGTCACTCGACGATTTTCCAATACGATATCCTGTATTTTTTCTACGATTTCTGGTGTTGTTGCTGTTTCTGGACGTCCTTGTCGTGGATCGTCTTCAAGGCTTGTACGACCACGTTTAAATTCAGCAACCCATCTTTCTACTGTACTAATTGAAGGCAAAGAGTCCTTATACACTTTCAACATTTGTTCATAAATTTCCTTTGCTTTTAAACCTTCCAAAAATAAAAATTCAATCACTGCACGATACTTGATTTTTTGCATTGTAAAAAAATACTGTGACATGTCGATACTAAATGGCTTGCAAACAAAGAATGAATTGACAGATTGAAATGAAACTTCACATACGTTCATATGAAGAGTGAACCAACATAACAAAAAAAAATTAAGGCTAGTAGCAACACCCTCTCTTATCGAACCGCAAAACTTATTGAACAGCCTGGTATATATATACATATATATAAACACACACACATATATATATATATATATATATAGGTATATAGATAAAACGAACACTACTCTTTCTATATTTAATACTTGACGTATTCAGTATAATTATAAGGATAATTTTAAGAAATTTTATATTTATCTTACAAAAGTTTTTTTATTTTTCAATTCAAGCCCAAACAATCGATCGTTTTCATCAACATTTTTCGTTCTAAGAAAATATTTTTAACATTTTTTTTTTTTTATTTAATGACTTGCGCTGTAAATAACATAAATATCAATATCTTTTTAATTTGATGTAAGATTTTGAACGGTCGAATTAATTTCTAATTTTTTATTAAAATCTCACTAAAGGTCAAGGTTATATCAATGAATACTTTTGAAATACATTTTGTATTATTCCTTCGTGCATGTAAATACTGTATATTTAGTAAAATCAATCAATAAATCACGTTTACGCATCAATAAAAAAATGATTGTCCTTCCCCTTACCAGATGCCTTCCAAAGCTGTCCGTGCCCTATGCAGTCGTGTCCAAAAAACGTGGATACTGGGCCCCTTATTGGTAATGGTAAGGGAGCGCCAGTAGTATCGGGGCCCGGTCTGTCATTGCCACCCAGCGCCTTGGTGGGGCCGCCCTCGCCCGCGCGGGGTCTAGCCGGGCTAGCACCTCCGCACGGCGCCAACGCCTGGGACACGGATCGCGTCCAACTAAATCCGGCTCATCGCACGCACAATCAGAGCCAACAACACCAGCAGCACCAGCAGCACCAGCAACAGCAACAACAGCAACAGCAGCAGCAGCAACCGCAGCAGCAGCAACAGCAACAGCAACAGCAGCAGCAGTCGTCAGCATCGGCGCAGCAAAACGTACACGCTGCGCGAAACAACGTCGACTGCGTTGCCAAAGTGAGTCAATTTTTTTTATTTATTTTATTGCTCCTCCTAATTGACGTCGAATTATCTAATTGGTAATTAATGCATAGGTTGCCAAAGTTTTATTTCAAAGAACGACTCTTAGCTATATTCTTCGTCGAGATTTTTGTGTTATTTATTTTAAAAATTTTGTAATATGTATTTTTGAAAAAAATATTATAATGTTAAATGAAAATTGTGTTAATTAAAATATAGTATTAAACTAATAAATCTAAAGGTAGGCTAATTAATTTTTTATAATGAGAAATTTTAGCTGTTTGTGTATTTTTCTTTAATTTAAAATCGCTTTTACAATTAAAATGTAATTATTGTAATATTTGAGCAACGATTTAAATTCAACCAAAACGTGAATTTCTAGTAATTATTAAAACCAAGTGCCAAATTTAATTTAAATTAATTCAATCGGTTATTAAAATTAACTTTTCAATCTATTGATTTTATTTAAAATACAAAAATACTAAAGAAATTAATTTTTACTATAAAACTATGATACAGTTCTTCAAATGAGCATAAATAAACTCGAGATAATAATTATTTTTTTTTTTTTTTTTTTGTTTTGTTTTTGTTTAGGGAGAGAAAAATTGTACGAAGAGTAAGCTCTTGGGAGGGAAATGCGCTTGCAGCCAGGAGCTGTCGACAAGCTGCGGCTCGAGTTGCGAGGTGAAGCTCGAGCAGAGCGTCTCGCCGCCGTCGAGCGATACCGCGAGCACGACGACGAGCGCCTCGGAGACGGCTCTCGACGTCGCGAAGCTCCACCATCACCACCATCACCACCACCATCACCTGGTCCACCATCATCACCATCACGGGCTCAAGCTCGAGAACAACAACGTCAAGTGCGAGTCGTACGCCGCGGAGCAGCGACGGGACGAGGACGCCCACGCCGCGCTCGCCGGCGACGAGCAGCAGCAGCAGCAGCAGCAGCAGCAGCAGTGCGGCGAGCAGAACGTCCCCGCCGTCGGCGAGCGGCTACCCTGCGCCCCGAGCTGCCGTGTAAAGTGCGAGGCAGGCTACAAGTGCGAGATACTCAAGTGCGAGCAGTGCGTCAAGGAGGCCGGTCAGCTCGCGATCATGGAGATGGACAAGGACTCGGGGATTCTCGATGACGACGCCGGTAGCGGGAAGATGGAGACCGACACCGAGGTCAAGGAAGAGCTCGTGGCACTCGTGAGTTTTCCTTTCTTTCGTTTACTTCTTCACTTTCGGCTGATGCTCTTGATTTTTCAAATGATTTATTTGATATATTCGGTTGAATTTAAACTTATATAATTACAATGTAAACAGGATCGGCAATATCTCGGCGACGGATAAAAGTACCAAAATTTCTCACTAAAATTAATATTACGTTTTAAATTTAATTTCTTACAGCGTTAACATTTACTTTACAACAATAGATTTTAAAATATATCATATTTTCTGTTATTTGACATTTGTTAATGTTTTTTTTTTTTTTACGATATTTATATAATATAATGATAAATAATATTTAAATGAAGAATTTTTAAAGAATTTTTATGAAGAATCGTTTACATGATTAAATATAACATACTTTATTTTATAAATTTAATAATGGGGCCAATTACCTTTATAAAAAATTCAGTTGGCTTCACGTTTTATAATTACATTCTATTGCATGATTATGAATTGCATTTAATAAAATTTTTTTCACTTAATCGATGATAAATAATAAATTTTAGCATGCAAAAAAGTAATATTTTCGCGTGATTCATTTATTAAATATTAAAAATAATATCATTAAATAAGTGATTAAAGATTCGATGTAAAATTTAAAACTTAATTTTAAAAAGCTTAATATTAAGATTACACATCGGTATAAAAATTTTAAAAATTAAAAATTCTAATTTTAAAACAATAGATTCTGTAAATTACTTACTTTTAAAATTGTGGTATTAAAACAATTAAAAAAAATTTTTAATGTGTTTTTTGAAAAATTTTTATTCCCATAAATTTTACTAATTTTTCTTGATAATAAATAAAATACTAATTTTTTTTTTTTTTTTTTTTCAACTCTGATAAAATTAAAAAAAAAAAAAAAAAATATTAGCAACGGACGTCAAATTATTTAAACGCTATTTTTATCAAATATGGAATAAAAAAATCAGCAGTTAAAAATTTTAATTATAAATACTGTTTTGATCTTAACAAGCCGGTGCTTAAAGTGTGTTAAAATTCATTTATAAGCCAATTAAAATAAAAAATTTTATTTTTATTGCATTGAAAATAAACTACAGTGAATATTCCATATTTTAACTAGACCGATTCATCGGAACAATGGAAAAAACCGGATTACGAGCCGACGGCACCGGAGCCCGTTGTAGAAGATGACGAGCACGAAGAGCTCGACGAGGAAGAGGAGGAAGAAGAAGAGCTAGGGAATAAAGTTCCCGAACCCGTCGCGGAGCAGCAGAAGCAACAGCAGCAACAGCAGCAACAGCAAGAACAACAAGAGCAACAGCTTCAGCAATCGAAACATCAACAACAGCCGAAGTCGCAAAAGGTGGCCAAGCGTAAGCTTTCGTTGGACAGTCTTTCGGATATTTCGAAACTCAAAAAAGTCAACAAGCGGACGCTCTCGGTCGGTGCGCCTACGGACGCGACGCAACAACAGCAGCAGCAGCAGCAACAACAACAGCAGACGACGACGACGACGACGACGACGACGACGAGTAGTTCGTTGGTAAACGGGGAAAAGGAAAGGTACGAGGCTACGTGCAACGGCGTTGAATGCAGTACCGTTGGGGTGAGTTTTTTTTATTTTATATCTTTTATGATATTTTAGTTGCCGCATGTTTCCAATACCTTTTTTTTTTTTTTTTTTTTTTTTAATTTTATAAATCACGAAAAAAAAAAAAAATTACGTAGAGTTAAAAGAATTACGTAAAAAGACTATGTTATAGATTTTTATACACATTTTATAGATTTAAAAAAATGGAAAAAAGTAAGGAGAAAAAAATTTTTTATTTTTATATTGAACGATTGAATCATGTTGGGTAAATTTAATTTTTACCTTAAAAATGGGTCGATGAATTTTGAAATTTAAAAGACTTGGCACACAAAGAAAGTAATTTCAAAACTTTAAAATATACAAGATTCAATTTTGAAAACATAGATTTTTCTATTTTTTAAATTGACATTGTTAAATTTGATTTTGAAAATTTCATTTTTCGAATGAAAAATGTTTCATTATTTTCATCATTTTAAATGAAAATTTTCTGATATTTTGTGTATATTATTAAAACGCGTAAGAAGTTTTACGTGTAAAAATACTAGTAGGATCATGCAAATTAGTTTTTAAGAATTATAAATGGATCATTTAAAAATCAAACAGTATTAATAATAATTCATTGATGATACGATCAGAGTTATTAAATTATTATGGTTTAAGAACAAAAATTTATTGGTTGACGTTAAACAAAAAGTAAAGCAATAATCGTGCTCTCCTTATAGAATTCCTTAGTTAAAGAACCGTCAAAACCACCGAAGAAAAAACAAACTAAAAAGGAAACCCAAAGTCAAAAGCGCAAATCCGATATTCCCAATGGCTCAGAAGCACCTCCAAAGAAATCCAAAAATTCTTCATCCAAAACCATGGCCAGCGAGACTTCGATAAATGAAACGATAGATAATGTCATTCAACAGAGCTTGCAAATGTCTCAAAAGTCAACAAAGATAAAGAAAACCAAGGTCACCAAGGGCAAAGTTGAAAAGAAAACAAAGAAAAAGCTGGATATTGTCAAAGCCGTTGTCTCGGAAAAGTTAGGATTGATCAGAAACGAGATTAAGAATAGTCAACAAAAGATCAACAACAAAGTTGATGCGAAACTCAAATCGAAAGTACAGAATTTAAAGGCAAAGAATAACAAAGTCAAGGCAAAATTTCTCGAGGTCAAGTCTAAGGTATTGGAAACAAAAAATAACAACAACAATAAAATATTAGAAACGAAGAATAACAAGCTTGCAGAGATAAAGAATAATAAAATCTTAGAAGCTAAGAGCGATAATAAAATTTTGGAAACGAAAAACAACAAAATTTTACAATCTAAGCACAACAAGATGGTGGAGGCAAAAAATAGCAAGAACAAGAATCAGGATTTGAAAGAATCTAAGGACACGAAGGATTCGAAGGACGCGAAGGATTCAAAAGAGGGAAAAGTCATAATTACGCCAAAAGAAACGGTTAAAGTGGGAAAGTTGAAGGAGCTCGAGGTAAAGAGTAACAAGAAAAAGGGCAAGGGTGCAAGGAAAGCGGCCAGCAGGAGAGAAAGCTTTTGCAAAATCGAAGAGCAAATAAAAGAACCAGTAGTCAAGTGTCTATCGATGCCTAGGAAGTCCTTTCTCAAGCCTAAGTGGAGTAACGGTTGGAGTTGGGAAGGCGACGCGTTTGAGGCTAAAGTTTTCCTTACGGTAAGGTACTTTTTTGTTACTACTTGATGTGTAATAAAAAAATATTTCAATTTAAGCATCCGAAAAGTTTTAAATCTTTTTAAAATTTTTTTTTTTATATCTCTTAAACTCTCTAATTTAATAAATTTAATGATTTAATGTTTAAAAATTTGCGCATAAAATTGTAGTTGAATATTAAATATAGAAAAATAAATAATTTTATAACTTTAAATTTTGATTTAAATAACGTTTTGTAATTGTAATTACATGATAATTTCCGGAATTTTAATAAAATTTAAGATTAACCGTGAAATATTAAAAAAAAATTCTTTACTCTCAATTTTATACGCGTTAAAAAAAAAAAAAAAAAAAATAGCATTTATTTTTCAATTAAAATAAATCTCTTACTATATGTCGTGCAATATTTAATGATTATTGTTATTTTACATTTCAACCTATTTTAATTAATTATACATCGTTTGATTATTTGTCAGCTTTTCAATAATTTCCTTGTACTAAATTTCAAGCATTCGCTTGATTCGATAAATTTAAAGAGTGCATCTGAAAACATATAACGCTATATTAATTTTGAAAAAAAAATTACTCAAATATTTGATAGATATAATTAATAACATCGTTTTTAGAACGAGGAGTCAGCTATTCGACGGTGTTACGTCAGCATGAGGCACGAGAGCGGGGACGTACTTCGGCCGCTGGATTGTGTTTTGCTGAAAAGCGGACCGAGAAAGGCCGACTTACCATACGTGGCGAAAATCGCAGCGCTTTGGGAAAATCCGGACGATGGTATGCGACATTTTCGTTGTTTGATTTATTATTACTTTTATACAAATCGACACTGTGAACTTCATTATTATTATCATTTATCTTTTATTTCTTTGATTTTAATAATTTAATCATTTATCGATTTAATTATGTTGTGCTTGAATTTTAATTAATCAAACGTTAATAATTAATAATTAATTAACAATTTTAATAATCTATAAAATTAAATAAAATTTAATCTTAGTAAAACAATCAATTATTCGTGTGAAATAAGAATATAAACTAAGAATTATCTATCGTTGTAATACAAGGTGTCAACGTCGATGTCCGATGAATTTATTATTGATAATCCATTTTACTAATAGACGTTGCCTTTTCGATTGATTAGGAGAAATGATGTTCTCGTTGCTGTGGTACTACAGACCGGAGCATACCGAGCAGGGTCGTACCGAGTATGACACCGACGATGAGGTATTTGCCTCCCGGCATCGAGATGCCAATAGCGTAGCCACTATCGAGGACAAATGCTATATTCTCACCTTTAATGAATATTGTCGGTAGGTTGAACTTTGCGCGTGTCGATGAAAATTGTTCGATATTCGTTTGCGAAAACTCATTTACTTTTTACTTTTTACTTGTGAACTTGCCGAACAGATCGTTTAAAATAAACAATAATTTAACTTGTTTTTTTAATTAAAATCAAAATTTTAACGACGGTAATTAATAAATATGTGATTTTAAATTTAAAAGTTTTATATTTTATTCGAATACATATTTATAAAATTTTTAATATTTAATAAATTTATTAAAGTTATAAATGTCATTATGAATTATAACTTTGTCTTTCATATACTTAATATTATTAAAAAAATTTCAATGAAGCGATTGAAATTATTTTCAAAATTATTGAAAAAGATTATTGATTTTGATAAAAAATGTTGATGTTTAACCGTTTTATTAAAAGATTCATTTTACCTATTAAATACATACTATGTTTGAATTATTTAATTTTCTAAATCGTATTGAAATAAAATGTAATTAAATTTCTAATAAAAATCGTTACTTATTTTTATAAATTACAATTTAATGTGTTCTTTAGGTATCGCAAAAATCTCCGTAGGATCGACGAGGGTCTCGATTTTCCAGGACTCATAGTACCTCCAGGTGACCAGCTTTACCCACGCGAGGCCCGTCAGCCTCCGATTCCCGTTCCGCAAGACATGGTGTTGTTTTGTCGAAGAGTCTACGATTATCGTGGCAGAAAGCTCGTCAAGAATCCCGGATGACTCGACTAACCCTAAACAAAATCAACAAAAAAACCAACAAAAATAAACAGCAACACCCAAGAGAGCTGCTCAGGGGCGGGGGACAAGGAAGGACATAAGAAATAAGCACAGAGTGTTTTTTTGTCTGCGAGGGTTTTACCGACAAAAATAAAATAAGAAAGAATATTGCGTATAATAATCTGTACATGTACATCGAGCGTATCGCCGTAACAAAGTATGGAGAGAGCAGTATAGAAAAGTGCGCCCTCGGTGGATTTGACAATTTTATAGATAAAAAGAGATGAAAGAAGAAAAAAAAAGTGCGAGAAAAGAAAATAATGATATTTTTTGCGAGGTAGTCTTTACACGCATAAACAAAGAAGATGGGCTTTGAAAAAAAAAAAAAAAAAAAAAAAAAAAAAAAAAAAAAAAAAAAAAAAAAGTAAATGAAGGGGGAATATTTTTCAACTAGTGATTTAGTAACATAGTATGTCACAATTCGCGACGGAGATTTTAAGAAAAATTTAAAAGTCAGGGGCATTGACCATTTTAGTGAAGAGAGATCTTATTGTAAACTCTTGCGTAAGGATACTACGAGAGAAATTAAAGTTTGCGATGTGAAAAGTGCATTTTTCGACTCCCGAGAGGCACTTCGCGCCGGTGATCATTCTTCTTTCTTTCGTCTTTTATTCTTTTTATTTTTTAAGCTTTTTTATGCTAACGTATGATTATTCGGCGAAGAGAGAACCATGCGACAAAACATATAATTTTTTTAGTGAACACGATTGATGTGCATTTTTTATAGACTTTATTTTCCTTTTATATTTTATTATAAAATATGGTTTTTAGCATGTATTATAATGATAATACATATTAATCACTTAAATTTTTAAATATTTAAGATTGATTTTTGTACGCAAATTGCTATTAACAATTTGTGCACTTACTTTTTGAAAAAATTACTTTACACGTTAAAACCATTAATATATGATAATGAAACTGTTTATTTAATACTTTGAATGTAATACAGTATATTTACATGTTATCAGAGAAGCAAAAATCATTTTAATTTTTTTCTAAAGTTGTACGCTTTTCATTTTATTTTATTTAATTATTATATACAATATTTATGAAATATATACTATGTTTTTGTCAATAAATATCAATTTTGTTATATAAACAGAATTTAAATTTCATTAGACTGACATTTAAAGATGTGTAAACTGACTTCATTTTTAAAGATGCGAATATTTTATGAAAAGCGTATAAATTTTGCTTGTAAATTAAAAAAAGTGATTTTATATAATATTGATAAAAAACGAGAAGTCATTTTTACTGCTTTCAAATCAACGAGAAATATTTTTTTATAATACGGAGATATGATTCTCTCTTCTGAAGGCCTCTAAAATCACGAGATATTTAGGCGATTAAACAATGCGTGAACTTTACGAATTATTACGGTTGTAAAAGTTTTGCTAAACAACGTTTAATAATGACGAATCAATGCTTAGTATTGATGCAGTAATCATGCAACATGATGCTGTAGGGTGACGTGATGTTAACAAAAGAAGCAATTTTTTTGTTTCATCTGATGCACGAATAATTGTTACATTATATATATATATATGTATACTCGATGGCAAAACGCATAATTATTTGAAATATTAAAAAATATTTTAAATATGAAATTGCTACTATTACTATTGTACGGTTATTATTATACTTTGTACTAGTTATATTCCATTGAAATTCCAAGCGCTAGAAAAAACGTCGTTGATTTTGAATATTTACAATAGAAAAAGTTGCGTGGCGGGTGTTTTGTTAGAAATTATATTATTTAAAATTAATATATTTCTTATTATCATTATTATTATTATTATTATTATTATTATTATTATTATTATTATTATTATTATTATTATTAATATTATTAATATTATTATTATTAATATTATTATTCTATTGTATTATTTAATATCTAATATATTGGATCTACTCTGATAAGTTATTAATTTCGAAGTGCGAAAGAAGTGCGAGAAAGTGAGGTTAAGTAATGAGTGAAAATTTAGCAAAGCTAAAATAAGGTGATGATATAAAAGATAAAAGAAGAATGATAATATTGCGTTCTTAAACCCACGTGTATGTATCAAATCATTTAAAATATCCCCGTAATCAAGACCAAGTAGTTTCGTAGCCGATTTCCTTTTTTATACTAAAGAAAACAAAAATTCGTATACAACTTTTTCTCTTTTTTTTTTTCGATCGAGCATATTATTATAAGCATTGTACACGAGCAAAGTTTTTCTACTTCTCGAAATACGACACTTTAATCTACATTTGTCTTCTTGGTGAAGGAAGACAACGGTAAAATAAATTACAAAAACTTAGAGACGTTTCTGTGACGGGTTAAGATGGGAACAGTGCACACTTAATAAGAAAAAAAAAAGCATATCCTCCATTCGTCTTTTTTGCGTATAGTCCAAAAATGAGATTTTCACAATCGAAGGCGGAGGGATTATATTGTATCCAGAAACGCGTTTTGTTTTTTAATTCTAGAAGGAAAAGCAGATACGTAAGGAAAGTTCGTTGGCATTAATCAAAAAAGTTAAAGATATTTAAGAAGAAGAAAAAAGCGTAGTGCATAATGTACGAGAAAAAAAGTTGAATGAGACGAATACGGGAGAATTTAAGGTGCAGTTGCTGTAAACAATTTTACATAACTAAAAAAAATGCTACATTTTCATCGGGTAAAATAAAATAAAAGAAAAGAAAATAATAGTCCGACGGTTCTGCGTAGCGAAAGACCGAGATAATATTTTTCTCGATGCGTTATAACCAGAGGCTGCCGATGAACAGTTGTGAGTTCATCAAATTAAAAAAAATAAAAAAAAATAAAAAATAAAAAAAAATAAAAAAATAAAAAAATAAAAAATAAAATAAAATAAAATTAATAAAAAAAAGTAAATAAACAAAAGAAATCCACGAATTGGAGAAATTACTTTTCAATATCGATGCCTTCAAGATGAAATGAAGATTGATGGAAAGTAGAAACTTTCAAATCCTAAGTCGTGCATAAAAAGATATAATTTTTAACTATATCGAATGCTTTTATGTGTATGAATACATACTTATTTTTATTTACTGTCGTAATCAACGGTGCAGTAATTTGAATGCAAAGAATATTTTTTAACTTTTTCGTCGAATCGTAATGTTCAGTTTTTCTGCATATATAATTCAATAACGATAAACATAATTTTACGTTCATTTTTTTTTTCAATTTTTAAATTCATTATAATTAAAAGTAATCGACATTTACTTATTGGATGTAAAAATAAAAAAAATACACTTTAGAGCTTTCTTTGCATCATGCGATTAGTTTTTTTTTTTTTTATAAATTATTTTATATTGTTTGAATTTTTTCTCAAAGTTAGTCACGAAAATATATGAGTTTATCGTAAATAGAAATTGAAAATTCAAATCGTAACGTAAAATAGTGTACGATGTATAAATTTATTAATATTTTACTTTACGTATGCATTATTTATACATAGTAGAGTAAACTATTAATGCTCGCATCATTATTAAACAAATGTAAATATTATATGTGTGGTTAAATTAAAATAAAAAAATGTTTAAATAAATTATTTGTTTGAGTTATTTACGAATTGCGATAAAAATAATTCAAATTTTCGACCCGTTTTAACGCACGAAAACTTTCGGAGTTTCTCGTTTTCGTCGAAAGTATATCGATAGAATAAGATAAGATTAAAAAAAAAAAAAAAAAACAAGAAAACAAATAAAAGAAAAAAATAAAAAAAAAAAAAAAAAAAATAAAATAAACTAATAAAACAATAGTTACAAACAGTTTTCGATATTTTTGCCTGTGATGTGAAATGCGATGTGTAACTGTGCACTTATCCAAGCAAATCACGACGTTTCGTCTTTTTGTACACGAAATCGGTCGGCTTGAACATTTTCCAGAACGTCGCGTGATTTCATTGAACATTAAAACTTGTGAGAAAAAAAAATAATGAAAAAAAAACTCTGTAAAGTAGCGTTTATATTGATGTAAAAAATGAAAAAAAAAAAAAAAAAGAAAAAAAAAAATAAGGAAAAAACAAAGAATGTCGTGCGACGAGCCGTCGGACCTGATGAATAATAAAAAGAAAATACAGCTGGCGCGCATACAAATACAATAAAGTTAAAGAGAAAAAAAAAAAAAAGAAGATTCAGAATTATTTCTACACGAGAATTTATGATGTAAGGGTATATAAAGAAAAAATGATATACGAATACATATGAATATATTATATATATTTAGATAACTAGAGTAACAAAATATATAAATATTATATTGTATAATTATATTTGAAAAAAAATATCGGAGGTGAGAGTTTTTTGAGAAGTTATCGACGTATTTAATTTTTTTTTCTTTTTCTTACGCTTTTCTCGTCTGCTTTATTTTTTTTTTTTTTTTTTTTTCTTTTTTAATTTTATAGAGTAATCGGGGCAAATTTTGATTCCGGAGCAATACGCGTGATAACTCATTCATTTTTACTAAATGCGAGATAATTGAATTAAAAGGGTAAAAAAACAAATAATTATGTACGCAAGAACAAACGAAAAAAAAATATAAAAAAAAAGTGCCACAATCGTTCCTAACAATCTTTGCCCGAATTCTCTTCGCAAACGTTTTCTTCTTTTTTTTTTTACATGTAATTATCGATTTGCTAATTTAAAATCGATAAATGTTTCTTTAAAAAAATAAATAAGTAAATAAATAAATAAAAAATTGTACAAGTTTCGAAATTCTGAATGAATATTTTTTGTGAAATTTTCAATTTTAAACGATCAAAGAAATGAGTATGCATACTGTTTTTGATCATAAAAAATATAATTAAAATAAGTATATTATATTAAAATGTAATATTATACAAATAATTGTATTACTTATAAGTATTTATTTATTTAGATGACATTAGTTATCAAATCCCTTGAAGGAATTGTTTGTAAACTTTAAAAAATTAAACAATACTAACTGAATAGATTTAATATTTTTATTATATAATGAATATAAAAGACAATAAGATAAACTACGCAGACATACATTAAATTAGAATTGTTTCTTTTATTAATTATAACAGTATGCTTATTGGATATTTTACGAGCATTAAAAAAAATCAGTGTTGTAATCTAATTAAATCAATATTAGTTTACGTAAATGAAATAATGAATAATCAAATAAGTAAATTAATTATTGAAATGAATTTTTTATTCAAATAACGAGCATAAAAAAAGCATAGAGATAAAAAAAAAAAAAAAAAAAAAAAAACAAATAATATTAACGGGATGCGATTAAAAAATTGTTTAAAAAATTAAAAGCCAATATAAAATAGTTTGTACATAAAAATTGTAATAAAGAAACGATAAAATGTAAATAAAAAATTAATTTCAATTTTAGTTCGTGTTTCGTTTAAGAACGCAATTAATCAACCACTTGCTTTTAATAATTTAGGCACAAATAAAAAAAAAGTGAAGTTTTAAATCATAAAAAATTATCATTCGGAATTTCGGAACCAGCAGCGAGAAGACATAACCGGAAATGTTAATAATTAACATTGACTTTTCTTCTTTGTGAGAAAGTTAGAGGAAGAGTGAAAGAGAGAGAGAGAGAGAATGAATGAAAGAGAGAGAGAGAGAGAGAGAATGAGTGAAAGAGAGAGAGAGAGAGAGAGAGGGAGAGAGAGGAAGAGTGCGAGAGTAAAAAAAAAAAAAAAAAAAAGAAATACATAAAAATGATCTGAATGTGAAACAAGCGAGCGTGAGAATGATTGTGATAAACGCTCTCGACAGTAATTGGTACCGATTAAAGGGTTGTCTAACATATGCACAATATAATTATTATTATATAAGATATAAAAATTTTTAGATTTTTCATTATATTTTTATTTATTATTATTTTTTTTTTTTTATTCGTATTAGCATAGATGTATAATTTATTTAAAAAATTGCAGAAAACATCGTAACATAATATTTTTAAAATGGAATAAAAAAATAAATAAATAAATAAATTATTTTTTAAATAATTTAGAATCATGATAAAAATTTATTAATTTATATGTATATAATTATATTATAAGTATATTATATATAAATATATTTGTTTTAGTTACTAAATTTAAGTTTATTTGGTTTTCTGTTTTGAAATTTATTAAGTACAAATTACACATTATATTAATTTTGTTGTAATATGATTAAGTTAAATTTGGAAAAATATTTCTTTGATATTTTTACTTATAATGATTAAATTATTAACTTAATTTTATTTAAATATCTTGTGCATAATGAAGTTAAAAAAAGAAAAAAATTAAACATATCAATTCAAGTAACCGTGAATTTTGATAATTTTACCTTACGTTAACAGTGTTTTGTCATACGCTTTCATTTGTTAGTAATTAATAAGGCATTATTAATAGGGGACACGATTATTTATTGTACAGGAAAATAAAATAAAATACATCATGCGGTACTATTTAATGTCGGAGCGCGCGTTAATAGAATGACCTGACGACATTATTTCTGTGAAAGACTCTGTAATTATTTCATCTTTTTATCAGGAGCTTGTGTCTCTCTCGTATGTAGTTCTTTATACATCTGTGTGCGCTTCGTAGAGAAAAAAAAAAGAGTGCGTTTTTTTCCGCGATAAACGTCGGAAAAGAACAAAAGTATAGTTAAAAATAAAAAAATGAAAAAAATAAAAAAAAATAAATAAATAAATAAATAAAAAAAAGCTGCAAGCTGTCGTTATGTTCGTAAGAAAATTGTATTCTCGACAAAACTATCTCTGGATATTCGTGTTTCTAAGCTCTGGTTATTAAAAGAAGAAAATGAAGATACATCGGAGGAGAATTATCATCACATGATACGGAGGAGGTGTGCGCGAAAGGTGAAGTGAGAAAACAAAAGTGACAATTTTACATTTTTTCTCTGTGGTGTAAATTAACAGTGAACATAAAAAAAAAAAAAAAAAATAAATAAATAAATAAATAAATAAAATAAATAAGTAAATAAATAAAAAAAGAAAGAACGAAAAGGAAAAGAAAAAAGAAAGGAAATTAATTAAAAGAGGAAAGAAAAAAAAAACAAAAAAAGATGAATAGAGCGAGCGCAGTGTTTGAGACGAGCAAATATGAAAGGGAAAATAAAAACTTGTATCATTGTAAAAAGCTGCGATGGAGGCCGAAATGTTCAATAAATTCTTTGATCGAGCTCGGTGGAAAATTGTCTTCTTTGTCGAGAAATTACCTTTTTTTCACAAATCCTTTCCTCAAACTATTATACCTTTTACGTTTATTAAATTTTAATAATATTTCAAATTATTCTATTGTTTACTAGTATCTACTACGGTAAATTATAAAACCAACTGTTCTAAATATTTTATTAGATTCAATAATTTTCATATTTCATTTCGAAATATTTTTATAAAACGATTTTATTTTAAACTATCATAAATAATTTACGCATATATATAAAAAAAAAAAAAAAAAAACTAATTATTATTGTCTCAATTATTTTTAAATATTTATGATATTACGTTAATTTTAATAAAATACGCATGTATTATGATATAATGTATTAAACTCATTTTGTGTTAAAAAGATAAGATTCATTAAGCTCTCTTGCAACAAAGACTTTCTCATCATTCGTTGACAGCTCATTATGTTTATTATTAGAAGTCAAAGAAATATTATACGATCTTCGAAAAAATAACCATGACATTCAGCTAATACGGATACCAGCTCATAATGGGATAAAGGGGAATGAAAAAGCTGATTCTTCAGCCAAAAAAGCTATTACAAATCTTGCAGTACAGTAGTTAAAAATTCCCTACACTGATTTATTTAAAAGCTGCGATTCAAAATCTAAAAATCTTTTCAAAACTACATAAACAAAGAAAAAAAAAATGTATGTATATATATATATATCAAAGAAGTCAAATTCGCCCAAATATTATCCAAAAATGAAAACCATGATTCAACAATCTTCAAAAATCAAAAAGACATATGTATCGCCATATAAAGAGCAAATTACGTGCAAGTCAGTCCACCGTAAAATAAGTTTATTTAGGAAAAATGTAATTAACGATCCCTCATGCGATTGAGGAGCTCCAATACAAGAGTTATTCCATATTCTGTGGGACTGTCTAAAATATAACCATCATAAAGAATAACATTCATCCAAAAATTAAAATGAGCTAAAAAAAAATTTTAGTATCTGCACCTTGGAGAAAATTATGAAAAATCCCGATTCCAAACAAGCATTGTTTCTAATAGAATAAAATTTAATAACTAATTAAGGAAACCAGATAATGGCTCAAAGCAATGCTAAAAGACAAAGTAAAAAAATTTTCAAATTCAAATTCGAATTATATTATTCAATATACATTTCAGTTTTTAGACTTATATATTATATTATATTATGATTTTATCGAATGATCGGTATGAAAAATTGTGATTCATTTTTTTTTTTTTTTTTTTTTTTTTTTTTTTTTTTTTTTAATTATTCGAGAAAATATATTTGTCTTATTCTTTTTGTTAATAAAAATTGTGCATTTAACAGTAATGTTTGGTAATCTGCAAAAAATTTTTCACACTTTACAATAATTTTATAGATATTTTATGCAATACTTTATGATAAACTATTTTTTATTATAGAAATAAAAATGAAAATTAGTAATAAAACGAATAATTTTATAGGTGATTAATTAAATGAAACGACGCGCGTAACGTCTTTTTATTTCTACGCATTCGAGCAACGCGTTAAACTTTAAAATTTGTATATACACGGCAGAAATTACTCGCGTCCAAATGCACGCGAGCCGAAAAGGAGTTGGAAGCGAAACGGAAGAAATATACGTTGGTTCTCACGAGACAAAAATGAAATGAAAAATAAAAGAGCCTACAGCGTTCGGTAAATATTCTCTTTAGCGTGCCACATATATACACGTGGAGGGGGAGAGGGGGAGAACACCTCGAAAATGCTAAACTCGAGAAATGCAAATGTGCCAAGTGAAGAGAGAGTGAGGGAAAGAGAGAGAAAGAGAGTGAAAGAGAGAGAGAGAGAGGCAAACGAGTAAAAAGCGAGCAATTCGAGATAAAGGTATATACGGCAAAAAAAAAAAGAAAGAAAGCGAAGACAGAGAGAGAGAGAGAGATAAGACGAAGAAGAAGAAAAAAGGGAATAGTAAAAATAAACGGAGGCAATAAGACAGGAGCGAAGGACGATGAAGCAGCATGAAGAAGCGGGAACAGCAGCAGCAGCAGCAGTTTGCTAAAGTCCGAATGGAGAAGATAGAAGGAATGGAAGGAAGGAGCGCCGCAACGAGTTTACCGCGAGAGAGAGAGAGAGAGAGAGAGAGAGAGAGATGAATCTCTTCTTTTTCTCATATTATCGTGCAATGTATGCTTTTGAATCTAAGCGTTTTATTTATTTACACGTGTTTGACAAGCTTCGAGAATCGATATTGTTTTTTCTCGGCGACGTCTCGCATAAATATGTACTCGGTGAGTACTTGCGTTGCTTTTCTTTTCCTGTCTGTAGAAGAGAAATAATATAAGGTTATATTGCGGATAAATTTTTTGCCTTCGATATAAATTTAATAGTACATAGTTTATTAATAAAAAAAAAAAATATGTTTGAAAAGTTCGTGTTTTTATAAAAATTGAAAACGTTCGTTTTTTCGTTTATTATAAAGTAACGAAAATATAAAATTTTTTTTACGGCGATTATTGACGATATACAAAGATAAATTCATATCAATTTAAAAATAAAACTATATAAGTAAAATTTAAATTTTTATATAGGGTAAATAACCGGACAAATTTGTAGATTTATTTTTAATAAATTCAACTCTTTCAGGCAGCAGCATTATACAAATTTTTAAAAATTTAATATTGTTGAAAATATCAATGAGCTTTCACATTTTTAAAATAAAAAAAAAACTAAAATCTATACATTTTACAGTATAAAATTAACATTATTCATTTAACCTGCTCATTTATAAAACTAATTTTCACGTTTCAGCCTCTTATCGCGGCATCGCGGACCGGCAACGAAAAACCAAAAACAACTTTTAGCTTATCCCAGATAATCCCGATACGATCTTCACCCCTCAAAGTTCAAAACAAGAAAGATAAAAAAAAAAAAAAAAAAGAAAGGAAGCCGACAATTCAACCCTATCTCTTCCAACTTTTTTCATCTCTCTTTCACAAAGCGGCAACACGGTACGTGTATAAAGTGATCTTGGCGCTATAGAAAAAAGCTACCGTCCACGTGTCGGTCTTACGGGCGCGAAACGCATTCGTCGAAGAAACAGAAAAAAGGGATACTTAAGAAACTTAGCGCAAGGATACAATGCGCTAGAATTCTCAACGGTCACTCTCGGCTCGCATGCGAGCGGTGTCTTTTTAGAAATGAACGCTCTATACCTTTTTTCAAAAACCCTCGCGCGAGTTCGAGCTGGTAAGAAAAAAAAAAAAAAAAAAAAAAAAAAAAAAAAAAAAAAAAAAAAAAGTAGAGACGAAAGAAGAAAAGAAAAAAAAATGGAAAGGATAGATAGAACAGATAGATGTAGATATAGTATAGAGAGAGAGAGAGAGAGAGAGAGAGAAAGGGGTCTAATCCAAAAGTCAGGAACGTCATCACGGCGAGAACCGTGCCTCGGTTCACCCGGTGGGGATTAAATTAATTCGATTAATAGATGCCCGCGACGTGCGCGCACACAGCTGACCCGAGCGCGCGATTCTAAATTTGCCCGGACCTATTTTCTTCTCCTTTTCAAAGGCTACGAGTGTTGTACCTTTACGTATATCTTTTCAACTTTCGCCGCGAGCTTTGAGAGAGAGAGAGAGAGAGAGAGAGAGAGAGCGAAGCGAGTCAATGGACAAGTATTTCTCGACCTCGTATATCTTTATCTTCCTTTCTCTCGAAGTGTGTTTGACAATCGGCTTCCCCTTTGCGGGACGATCGGAAAGAATCTCCGACGAAAAGTTTCGGGGTCACCACTCCTTATATACCGTGAAGAAGAGAAGCGAGAAGAAGAGGAGAGAAAGAGGTTCGCGTGGATGTTTTTAGTTTTAACAGGGTTGCTCGACGACGCGTCGATGGAATTTCAACGGAATGCCGATGGATGGAAAAGGCGAGCGTTTAGTAATGCGACGATTGCTCCCGAAAGGGTATGCCATTCCTAATTTGGTTTATGCGTTTCGATTAACGACGGTTAATTTTCGACTAACCTTTGCTTCATTGGGTAACGGCGGGCTACCTTTGCTTTCTTTTTTATTTCTTTCTTATTTCTTTGAATAATTTCGTGACAATGGACAGCGATAGTTTTTTTTTCTTTTTCTTTTGAGTGTGATTGTAAAAGATATCGTGCCCTTTATACGATGGAATTTTAAATAAATTTTCATTTACCTCAAAGTTGTTCTACTGCCATACTTAATCAACGATGCAAAAATAACCCAATAACCCATTTAAATTTTTTATTTTAAATATGCAATCTCGGTGAAATATTAAAATTTATTTGTGTATTACTTATATCGATTCTCATATCGATTATGTAATTTATTAATAAATAGTTCATTGCATAAATAAATTAATGCATTTAATATTTTTTTACTAAAATAAATTACATTTATTACCAAGTACAGTTATAAAAAATATTAATGAATATAATTATTTATTTAAAAATTGATAATTCCAAACTACTAAGATCTCCCTTGCATCAAGTTTCGGGATATTTTTGAAATTTGTTATAACTCAAAAAGCCATAGTTTTATTAAAAAGTAAATTAAAATGTATATAAAACAAGAACGACCGCGGTAAAAAATTTGTATGAAATAACAATTTATTACACGTTTCACAAGCGTGAAATGCAAAACTACATTACATTAGCAAATCTGTAAAAATGAAACAGTTTTTTCTCAAAGTGTACCATTGGCATTAGCAATTACAACTTGAAAACGACAAGAAACGTGTCCGTACGTGACAAACCACGAGGAAAAAACGAAACAATAAAGAAGCTCGAGCAAAAACCTCTTCTATCGATGCACTCCAATTTAGTACTCTTCTTCTCTCTCTCTCTCTCTCTTTCTCTCTTTCTCTCTCAATCTTTTAGAACAAGCGAAAATAGGTAAAAAACGAGAATAAAAATAAAAAAATAAAAAAAAAAAAAAAAAAAAAATTCTCTTTGGTTCTACGAGGCCGCATTTCAAAGCTCTATATAGTATTCGCATTTTTCCAACATTTCTCATCGACTTTTACCTTTTGTTTCTTCTCTCTTTCTCGGAGAAATCACCGCGCGTCGCGAGAGGAACACGTGAATAGAGCATAAGAAAGGGCGCCGATATAGAAGAGAGAGAGAGAGATAGAGAGAGAGAAAGAAAGAGAGCGTTTCGCATGAATGAACACAAGTGCAAGCCGGTGTGTGCCGCCGTCGGCGTTCGAACTCGATGTATATACATGTACGTACCAGAGGTGTTTCGCTCTTCTACTCTTCCTCTTTCCTCTCTTTCTCGCTTCTTCCTTTTGCTGAGGTGCTTCATCGTTCCTTTGCGCTGAGATCCGGATTAAGATAATGCCCTTTAATTTCTGATCTGCTCATTTGACTATTCTTTGTTTCGTGCTTTATATATATATATGGATGTGTACACGTTTTCAATGCCTACACACGTGTACGCTGTACATGTGTGATGAATTGAAAGAAAGGATAGCTCGAGGTATGCGGATTGAAATAAAAGATTGGCGTTTTTTTTTCTTTCTTTTTTTTTAGGCAGCGAAAAGAAATAGTGAAATCTAGATATGCGCCTGTGCCTTAATAGAAATACAAAGGGATTCCATATGTTGATGAATGGTTATTTAAATACGTTATATATATATATATATATATATATATATATATATATATATATTATATACAAATTTTTTTATTCAATCGATAATTTAAATAAATTATTTCATTTTATAATTATATATTTCTTTTGAAAAGTTATTAATTTAAAGTATATTCAATCATATAAAAATAATAATACATAATATTTGAAATATTAACTTTGTTTTTTCATTAAGTAGATAGAATTTCGAGATTAAGAATTTCGTAATTTTGAACTAATTTTCAGAAAATATTTCAAATTAAATTCTCATATTTTGCATAGTAACGTGTGTCGTTTTACATTAATATAATTAAACGTTACGTTATGATATATGAAAGAATTTCGGTTTAATTTATTAAATAAATCAACGTATTTACGAGCTACTTAATAATAAATAAAACACGCGTTACGAATTATAAAAAACGGGTATTGTTTTACAAATATAATTATTTGCTGCAACGAACGAGACAAAAGGTTTTATATGTATATACATATATATATATATATATATATATATATATATATATATATGTAATTATTTTTTTATTATTATTTCATTTTACTTTGATAAATATACTATAATAAAGGTACAAAAATTTTATTACATAATTGTTTTTAAACTACAAAGTTTAAATGAATGAACGCTTGGTGTTGCAAAGTAACAATAAACTTTAATTGCGTAAAATAACAGTTTTAAAAATAAAGCACTTGCACATTTGAGAAAAAGAAAATTTCGCAAGATTTTTTAAAGAATAATCATGAAAAAGTCACTTTACTTTCACCGCAATGGCAATTAATGATAAACAATGTCGCGCACGTTTTTTTTTATTGTAAGTGAATAAGTTTTTATTTTTAATTTAAAATAATAAAAAGCTCTTGCTAGCTCTTGTACCACGATTACATAATTATATTTTAAACGGTATATTTTTTCGATCACATTGAGCTACTCTAATGGTTTTTTCAGATTAAAAATTAAAATTTTTTTTTTTTTTTTTTTTTTCTTCTAATAAAGCTTAATAAATTTATTGTTATTATTCATTTTTAATAATAATAAAAAAATGTTAAAATTACATAAATTATTTAATTTCGTTAAATGTCAAATAACGGAATTTGAAATTTTTAGAAAAATGAGAAATATTCATCTCCGAGTAAATTACAACCGATGATTAATCTAAACGATAAAAAATAAAAAATCGTCCATCAACGGTTCGATTAATCCTCGCAATTAAAAACACCGCGTGTACATGATTAAACGGGAATTTGAAAAATTTAAAAAACTTTATTTAATCAAGCTGCCTCCCTCCGTATTCTAATACGAGCTCCGAAAAAAAGGAGGTGAAAAGAAGGTGAGAATACGCGAAGAGGAAGAAATTCGAGGAGGGTAAAAAGTTTATTAAAAGATTCCTGAATAAAATTTAAATCTCGACGTTTCATTGCGTACATATATATATATATATATATATATATATATATATATATATATATATGCTGCTGGTTCTCGCATGTAAAACTGATTCGGCAAAGAAAAGGGCTTTGGAAATTGTTTTCTCGCGTTCGCGTATATATGTACTCCGTAGCCATGACGTCGTTGCCAAGGGTTAGCGCGCCAAGGGTTAAATCGTCGCTGGCCAAAGGCTACACTGAGAAAAATTATAGAGAAAAGGAAAAAAAGTATGCGAAAATAAAAAACGTACGATGCGATAATGAGAAAAAAATGAAAGCCTATATGTAAATGGTTAGTTTAAGGAATTGGTTTTTCTGATGATCGAGGATTAAGAAGTTCATATTTTTTTTTTTTTTTTTTTCTGTTTTATGATTTTCGTCAAATTTTTGGATTATTTTTTATTGTGTTAATTTTTAATTTTTTTTTAAATATACGTTATAGTTTACATAAAACAATTTACAATTATTGTGAATTGTTTATTTTATAAAAATTCCATTTTCATAATATTTATTAATTATTTATAATACTTTACATGACAAATATATTTTCCTTATAAAACTTAGTTTTAGTTTATACTCGTATGTTGCTCGAATATTTTATTTAAAATATTTTAGAAAATTCAACTAATTAAATCGGTTTATTAGTTGATAATATTTGATGCCTAAAGTTTAAATTAGTTAAATATCCTAATTTCCATTAGAAATTAAAATAATAAGCTTTAATAAATTTAATACATTTTAGAAAAAATTAAACAATTATAATAAAATTATCGTAACAATAAATTAAATAATATATCCTTCGTTATTTCATTATTTTACCAACAATTTTAGAAAAAAAAAAAAAAAAATTAATAAATATCTAAATTTTACAAGAAAATGAAAAATTAATTATTAACTTATTAAAATTTATATATTAAATATATTATATTTAATACGTTATTTAATTTATCGAAACACATTTGCAGAGCAATTTTCAGCGCGAGTGTCGCGTTACATAAATGCATCATTACAGAACTGCGGTCGAATGTGCACACAAAAGCTTAAAACGCAAAATTAAAGCGCAGCGCGAACAGCCAAAAAAAGTAAACGAGTACACGCACGCGCGTTTATATGTACATACAGACAGTAGCTCCGAATGTATATATATATATATACAGAGGTAAAATAAAAGATCGACATGGAAAAACAAAAAAGCACGTTTGAGCTTACAAACGCGTCTTTTCAATCGCTTCAGCGGTATTTAGAAGCTTTCCATCTCTCTCTCTCTCTCTCTCTTGCTCTCTCCCTTGGGCGCTTTCGCCAGCCGCTGGTAAATAATATAACGTAAGAGACACATCAGAGAGAAAAGACCAAGAGAGAGAGAGAGGGAGAGAGAGACAGAGAGAAGCAGACTGTGCCAAAATCACAAAAAGCCTAATTATTATAGCGAGGGGACACCGAACGCATTCGACACAGGTGGCCCTAACGCTTTTCACGGCTCATTCTCCGCCGTTATGCTTCCGCCTCTTTCTCTCTCTCTCTCTCTCTCTCTGTAATTTTGTTTTACCATGTTTCTTGCTCCTTCAACTGTATGCCTACGTAACTTTGCGTCGTAATTTTGCGCTTTACGCTTACGGATATTCGTGTACGATAGACGCACATGAATTCTGGGAATTTTTGGTCGATTTCATCGTATTTTATTATAAATGCGGAAGGAAACAAAGTTTTAAATTTATTATCGTTTATTTATTCACGATTGATACTAACGCGAAAAGACGTCTTTTTTTTCCGTCTTAAACGTTTTAAAAAGTATTATTAAATTTTTTATATTTTTTATTGATATTATTCGTATTATTTTGAAAACATTCAAATTATTTAATAACGATGCAAAGCTTATTATTTTTATTTTTCATCAAAGTGACATAATTCTTAATTTTCATACTGTTTTAAGAATAAAACATGAAATTGAAAATAATAATTTCAACGAAAAGTTAAAATTATTCTTCCTTTTATTAAAATTTAAAATTCATTAGGAAACGAATATCTTTATCATTTTACGGGTATTGAATTAATAAACTTGGTCAAATTTATTCATTTAAAATTCTCAATTATAACAAAGAATAATTAAATTTTTATTAATTTCGAAAATTTATCATTACTCAAACTTTATCACCATTCACATCTATAGATTTAAAAAAAAACGCGACAAATAAGCGCGCCCTCGATGAATACTCGATCAACATAATCGAGGATCATAATCATGCGTTTAATTGTTATTTTATTTAGCGATTTCCCGTACATCGGTGTATGTAAAACGGAGACGAAAATTGCGAAAGAAAGCGATAACTTCGAGTTTGCGTAATATAATATCGAGCGCGTATTCTTACATCGTATACAGTTGACCTTAATCGCGTGCTCGCTTCCAAAGTATCTGACTCTGCTAATTGGTTCGCGTTTGATAAACGTCGGTGTGTCGTCGTTAATTACGAGCTTGTCGTTCGTTTCTTTTCTCCCATCCACATTTATTTTTCTCTCGCTCTCGAGCGAGTTCTAAATATCTCTCTTACCATTTTCCCTGCCTTTTTTTCCCTCATTTCTCAAGCCCATTTTTTCACGTACTTTCTTACCGTGAAAAGAAATTCATTTTTTTTCTCGAGAGTACAAGTACATCCCGCGACACAGGTATAAGTCTCTCGTGTATAACATATACGCACGAATAGTTTCTTCCCTTAAACCGGGAATTAAATTAACGCGCTCGTCTTCGTCATTATCCGGCGCTGTCGCGATGCAATTAATGACATTTACATATTTTAAAATATTTTCGTCTTTGTGAAACGGTTAACTTTTGATGAAAATTAGGTTAATTAAGACTCGCTTGTGCACACGTGTTTCGCGTGGTTTTGCGCATACGACGATGATTATATCGAATTAGCGATAAAAATTTAAATAATTTTTATTCCCGAATAAAGCAGCAAATAAAGATATTAATTTTTAATAGTATTGCAGTATTTTTAAAAATTAGTATAATTGTCGATTAAAAAATAAATATGTTAATTAGCTTTTTACAAATTAAAAGGTTTATTGAATTTAATTATGTCACAGAATTTTGGGCGCTGCTTTGATAAAAAAATAATATTAGCTGAACAAAAAGATTTGTATGTCAGAGTTTAGTTGAAAAAAAAAAAAATAAAAAATAATAAATAAAATAAATAAATAAATAAATAAACGAACAATTTATAAACTTAATTATACACAATATGCCGAAGTCCCACCTCGAAATTTTTCATTTCTTTCATTGAAAAAAAAAATACTAGGGCTCGGCTTTAAAGAAATGAGAATATCGTAAACGGACAAGAAAAACAAAAAAAAAAACAGATAGTTCATCATAGTAACGGATAACTTTCGCCTTTTCGCGTTTAATTAGTTTTGTATAACGTGACGACATCGAGTGAGGTGTGAGGATGCTACACGTTGATCATTTTCGCAAGAGACGCTTCGTACAATTTATTATACTGGAATTTCAATTACAGGTAAGTTCATTTAATCAAACGATTATATTAAAAAAAAAAAAAAAAAAAAAAAAATACTTAGTTGATCATGTAACGAGAAATATGTAATCAATATATTTTGTTTATCTAAGTTACTCATAAAAAAAAATCAACATGTCATGGACTGCATATTAAAAATGATTTATTTGATATTTTTTTATAAAAAAGAAGTAAAAAAAATTTTAATTAGAAATAATTTGTTTTTGAATGCACATTTTAAAGTGACTAAAATGAATAATTAATTTAAATATTGTATAATTTTCTTGTCGATTTGCATGGAAAATTCTTGTTATATAAAATTGCACGTTGTTTATATTGCATAAGCTATATGGATTTATTTGTTTAACAAACATATATTTATTCCTCATAACTTTTTTACAATAATATAATTTTTTAATTTTATAAAAATTATGAGCTTCAAAAACTTATACTTAAACTTAAAAATATTTTACGTATCTTTTTTAAAACTTTGAAACTTTTTCATTATCGTCGAGAATTTATAAAATATTAAATAAAAAATATTATAGATATTTAAATCCATCAGATTTTCACATTTTTAAAAAATAGAATTAAGAATTTCACAGTTAAGAGTATTGCTCTTTAATTAATTTTTAACGATTTATAATTGCATCGTGTATTTGTGAAAGTTAAAAAAAGTGAAAAATAGAAGTGAAAAGGGCGTTCTCCAACAAAGTACAAGGTCCCTTTTTGATTCTCAAACCGTATCCCTATCCTCACGGCAGCGGCATAAGCAGCAGCAGCAGCAGCAGTCGCACACCTCGTCATCTTTCATTTGCTCTCTTTTTCTCCGCTTGTCTCCTCTTCTATACACTCTGAGAGGTTATCGCGTTACCCGCTTTTTCTTCTCTCTTTCGCGTGTCGTCTCTCCTCGCTTCTTTTTTCTTCTTTTTTTTGTTTTTGTTTTTTTTTTTTCCTTTTTTTCTTCTTTTCGGGACAGACACGTCGGGAACGGCATACTCGAGCGTCGTAGTGTAATACCGTTCGCGCACGCGCGCCCGCAACTTTTGCCAAAGTCTCTCGTTTTCGATTTTTTTCCATCCGTCGAAATTGTAGCGGCGATCGGTTGTTATCGTCGCGGTTTCTTCTTGCTTGTTTATTTTTCTTTTTTTCTTTTTTTTTTTTTTTTTTTTATTTTCGTATTCCCATTGTATTTTAAACGAGCTTCCGTTGGATTCTAACTTCACGAGGTTTTTTGCGAAAGGATAATTTACGACAGGAAGAAACGATACGCAACCGTCTTGGTTTGCGTATTAAGCTTCATAATTTTAACGAAACGAAAAAAAAAAACGTTATATTTATTCGGTGTGGTTTTCATATTAAATTTTTTATTTTTTAAATTTTTATTTAATCCAAATGCCGATATATCCACGATTTTGAAAATAATTCCAATCGACTGCATAAATTTATCAATATAATTAAAACGTTACATTGGCTATCGAAGCAAGAACAATTTTACAACGAATGCGAGAATTCGTTTAAAATTTAATCTACAACGTTAATAATTTAATCAGACTTCTTATTTTTCACGTTTATAAAATTAACCCTCTTAAATCCATGGCAATAGATAATTTCCACACCGTTAAACGTCCATAAAACATGTAATCATTTACTATAAATTATCGACATTTTTTTTTTTTTTTTTTTTATCAACGACTCAACATACGTAAAATTCGCGTGATTCAAAGGTAAAATACAGAGAGAAAGAGAGAGAAAAAACAAAAAAACAGAAAAAAAAAAAAGAAAACAAAAAAAAAAATCATACGCGCGACTCGGTAGATTCTACTTTTAATAAAGTCATTAACCGAACTTACGTACGCATATCGAGGAAATGTACTTGCATAAGTAACGCATTAATATCGTGATACGCGACCATTCAAAATATCACGCATCGGGCACTAATATTCCACTTACTCGAACTTGCCGTTTATTATTATTATTATTATTATTATTTTTATTAATTTACACCCCACAGCCGGCGATACTTCATAAGCTTAAAGTCGACAAAGCACGCAATTTCGCGCCGATTTAATTTACAAGACGAACCTTTACTACCCCATCGATGATGTTGCATGTGTTCGCGTGTAACTGGATTAAACGAGGATCGCGCGCGTACATGACCGAATATATATATATATATATAAGTGTATGTGTAGGTTAAAAAGGACCCCCCGAGCGCGAGCGATTTATTCAGGCGCATTCCGGTGCCCCGCTCGTCGATTCGGGGAATCCCCGCGAGCTTTTTCGACGGAGACGTCCGCGCGCGAGAGTTGCAAAATATATATATATATATATATGTGTGTGTATAAAGAAAAGCAACGTCGACGTCGAACGCTCATCCGACACTCGTACGTACACGTGCACACGTATACATCTTTAACATACATGTTAGATATGTATATACGCGTAAAAACTCGAGCGGATAGCCTTCGCGAGTTTAGCATGTCGCGTGACTGCACGCGGGAGTGCAAAAAGAAAAAAGAGAGAGAGAGAGAGAGAGAGAGAGAGAGTAGCAAAGTTGAACGGCGAAAGATAAAGATATAAACGAAGTGAGAAAGAACGAAGGAACTGCTCGCGAAGAATCTCGATATACATATATACGTACGCTCGGTGGAAATACGGCTCTAGGGGTACGATGGAAGGATTGAAAAATGTACTCCTTGGGGTCTGTTTTTTCTTTCTTTCTTTCTTTTTTCTTTTCTTTTTTTTTCTTTTCCTTTCTTTTCTTTTTTGGCGACGTGTGCATTTTTTTTTCTTTATCGTTTGTATGTATGATGTGTTGGCTTAATTTATCCGTGCTAGAGTTATTAATAACTTTTTCCTTCTCCCTTTAACTTACTGGTAGTTACTCGCGTGAATTATTATTGCGCTTGAATATTAAAACGTTTAATTTTAAAATATGAAAAAAAAAAAAAATTTTTTTCTACTTTTGTGTACGTATATTTTCTTTTTATTTTAATAGTATTCATGATGTTTAAATTTATATATTATCAAAATTTATTGTTTTAAGCAAATGTAGATGCATTCATTTTTATTCCGATAATTACTATTTCTATTACATAAAATATCGTAACATACATCGCTTAAAAATAATCATATTGCTTGATTGAAAATTAAATATTCATATTGGTGCTATATAATCATGCATTTCTGACGAGCAAAAGGTCAACTGATTTTGCATCTTACGATGATGCAAGACGATGTCACTATACCGAGATGATCAAGATCAAACGTAAATAAATAAAATGAATCAGCTGTCGTAACTTATAGGCGGCTATAAAGCTTTCATTCGATAATAAGACGTTTATTTTATGTTGTTATTATTTAAATTAATGCTATTGTTTGCCGTGGATTAATAATAAACTTTGTTAAATATAACCAACGCGCGTATTTTTATCGCGATAAAAAAAGTATTGTCCACTATAAATTATAAATGTTTATAAAATGCAGTAACATCTTAATAGTAGTATCCGTTTTTGTTTATACTTTATTAATTGTATTAAAAGTTATCAGATTGTTCAATTTACGCGAAACATATAAGCAATTGGCGTATGCATTTCGCTTACAAAATTTCTTTTTTAAACGATCCTAAGCCCAGAAAAAATATCAATCGACACTGCCGAAACCTTTTTACGTTTGAATGCAAAAATTTTCAGCGGTAAATTACAAGATAAAAATGAAAAATAAGTAAATTATTAACGATACTTCGACTCTTTGCACCATTTTTCAGTAACGGTGAAAATTCGCTAAATACCGAGCGTAAAGGTAAACGTTTTTTTTTTTTTTTTTTTTTTTCCATTACGCGATGCGGAAAAAGGCGAAAAAAAAAAAACAAAAGTTGAAAAGCCGAAAAAGAGCGAAATAAAAAAAACAAAAATGAAGATAAAATAAAGCAAAGCTGATGCATACGTAGAAGGGGAGAGGAAGAGAGGAAGAGGTAGGGAGAGACGTATAGAAACATGCTGCTGTCTTCTCCTCTTACAATATCCTGCCTTTTAGGATCGCATCGTTCGCGCGTGTCGCTCAAGTTTTATGCGCCAGTACTTCGAGGCGCTGCAAGTGGCGCGTATTATATGCGCGCGGATGGTAATAAAAAAAAAAAACAAAAAAAAAAAAAAAATAATAAGAAAAAAGATACATAAGTTAACGTTCTTCGTCATCTTTCCTCGCTTCGCTCCTCACGAAATATCCCCTTTCTTAATTCCTCTCTCTCTCTGCTATACTTTATCATCTTCCTCTTTCGCGCTCTTCTTCTTTTACTTCTTTTTTTCGTTTTTTTTTTTTTTTTTCATTTTGTTTTGCCTATCGCCATCGCGTTGTTCGCGCGAGCCTCGAAACGACGTTCAATTTTCGAGCGATTTCGACGCCGTCTTGACTTGTTTTTTTTTTTTTTTTTTTTCTTGTTTTTTTACTTGTTTTCGGTACATCCCGAAAGTGAATTTAAAGTCCGGATCGTTAAAGTTTTTGTTTTTTTGCTCGGCGAGATTATACGTGAATTTTGCTGGCGAAAATTTTAGACTTCGAAGTTTTAATGAGACTTGACGTTTATATAGACGATGCGCTCGCGCCAGCGGTAAGCGTAAGCATTTGTTTGAAGAATTCCATCGGATCTGACGTATCATTATAAATTAATCAATTGTGGATTATTGAATGGCGCCAGAGACATTTTATTCGATATTTAAATTTGAAGAAAAAAAACTTTCCATCCCGATATTGTTTCATCATTAGTTTCTTAACACTCGTGAATCTAATTGAATTCAAACGTGTATTTAAATTAATTTTTTTATTATTGTCATAATAGTTTTATCTTTTTGAATGATTATTATAATCAAAATTTTGGTTTATCATACATATTTTATTGTATGGATTTTAAATGAAAGTAGAGCATTTTTACGGGGAAAAAAAAAAAAAAAAAAAAAAAAAAAACAAATTTATTTTTAGTATTTTAACTGATTCATTCAATATATCAACATGACACTACATTCACAGTAGATTTTTTTTTACCGTAGCTTTCACATGTTTGCAAGTTTACAAGTTTGGTGTCACTCACTTTGTATATATTCACTAGTTTTACTAAATCTGAAAAAATAAGTGATTTATCGTTTCATCGTTCCCTTTTTTTTTTTTTTTTTTTTTTTTTTTTTTTTTTCTAAGAAAAACCTAAAATTGTATGGAATAATTATTTTTATACTTTTAAATAACGTGAATCACACGCATACTTTATTCTAAAACGACTATTGAATTTATTTAATTTTATGTTTATTTCTGAAAAATTGCTAACAATCATACAATTGTTAGAATGTAATCATAAACCATATTAATTTTTGGATTTATACTGAGTTTAAAACAAACGGTATGATATTTTATCGATTGGCGATAGGGCGGACAAAGCGGACATGTACTATATTTGGCATATAGACATTACCGAAAATTCCCTCATTGCATATAGATAGTTGTTTCATGTTTTCACAATGTTACTTTTAGTGTTTGCACGATGCTTAAATTTGTAATATCAATTAAAATCGCTAAAAATGATTTTGGAAGCTTTTCTTAAAATTTAAGGAAAGTACGAGAGTAATCCTTGTATTCAATTAAAGTATCAAATTTTTTGAAAAAAAAAAAAAAAAAAAAAAAATAGTTTTAATAACAACAAAAAGTCAAATTGTAATAACAATGGAAGTATGTTTTTTTTTTTTTTTTTTTTTCTTTAGCATGTCTGCTTTGCCCACCCTTTTTCTACTGCAGATAGACATAATAATTCTTTTTTTTTTTTTTTTGAGAATCATTTGATATTTTATATCTGAAATATGTTATTTGTTAACTTACCATTAATATTATTTTCATCAATAATAAAAAATCTTTTGTAATATTCATGTAAAATAATCATCATTAGTTTAATCGACAAGTTTATTGAGTATTTTTTTATAATTTTATTGGTAGAAAAATAAAGATGGCAAAATTGTTGATTTAAGAAGATGACTCAATGATTAAAATACGATGATAATTTTAAATTAAAATTTCAATAGGTCTCTTTTGACGGGTTTTGATGGAATCGGCGTTGAAAATAACCGATGCCTACATTAATTAAGATTTAAATAAATAAACACATTGAAATAAAGCATTCAATCAATTAAATATTTAAATTTATCGATGTAAAATAATAATTTTTTATAAGAATTGTTAATATTATTTATGAATTTATGCAAAGTGTTGTTAAACTAAATGGTCGATGCATATATACGTAACGAGAAACCAACGCAACTGAATATCCAAAATTACGCTTTGTCATAAAAACTATAAGAATAAACTAAACGAGAGTTTAACGATGAGAGCGCAAACGCGTGCCGCGTATTTGCTCGATTTAATATTCGCAAATTTCCGATGTCGACGCTATATTCAAAGATTATAATTTTGTTTTAATAATCATTAGCGCTAGGCCGTAGCTTTGCCGATAAAATAAAACTTTATTTTTGGATTTCGGTGAGAAGAGAAGTTTTAACGCGCGAGGGAAAAAGTAATATCAGATTAATGCGGTAAAGTGATTAATCGCTTGGAAAGTAGGTCGACGGTAATAATATTTAAGAGTATCGAAATAATTTTTACACAATCTTATAGCTAATTTAATAAGGCTACTCATCGGGCTTTAGATAATTCGTGCATCTTTACGCGATATTGAAAACTTTCAAGAAGATCGGAAGATGCAACGATTATGCAAAATTATGGAAAATCTTCGTGAGCTAATAAACAAACCTTTTTCGTATAAAATTATATTTAATTCGAGATGACTAAACGTTGACTTTATGTATTTTAAAACGACGATAAACTTCCTCCTTGCTATAAAATTTAACATCGGTCCATAGTCTGAGAGCTATTAAGTTATCGAGGTTGTAGTTGGGAAGCTGAAATGTTTTTCTTCTATTTTTAAGCTTCGCACAAAGAGTCTAAGGGGGGGGGGGGAAACGACGAATTTTAAAGTTTTTAAGCTTCGATGGGTTATAAATTATTTTTATCGTCTATTATCACGCAACATAATTATATTGCACGAAAAATTAAGTGGAATTTGTTTTTTTTTTTTTTTTTTTTTTTTTTTCCCTTACAACGGTAAGAATTTGTATTTAATATTGAAAAAATAATATTATTTTTAGAAATAAATCGAGCATTTTATTATTCCGTGGATTAATTATTACGATTTGTGCGTTTTTGTTTCGACCTATTTTTGGATATTCGCATAAAACGTTCCAATAAACTTTCTTGTACGCGTGCAAACATGCATATGTTATTGCCCATTAATACATGGAAGCTAAGATGTAAGGAGTTTAATAATAATGATTCTGAATACGTAACGATGAAATAATCAATCTTATCATAATTTAAAAAAATGATAAATTAACGACGTACAAAGCGTTTCCGAACGACGAGAAATTAAAAACGCGCGTGCCTTTACTCAACTTTTGTAAAAGATGGAAAAAGAAAAGAAAAAATGAAATAAAGAACGAAATGAGAGCGAGCTCTAAGCAAGCCCTAATGCATCTCACTTAAAAAAGACAAAGAGGGAGAAAATCTCTGTAGCCGTTGATGATTATAAAAGTCGACGTGGGTATGTGTGTCGCTTTAATAACGGGAGCCACGCGCACGAGAAAGATGAGGAGGAGGTAGGAAGGTCGAGCGAGCGGAGATGTGGGATAAAAATTTCGCGCTCCCTAATTCAAAGTCTAGCGCGACTTCGCGCGTCCGTTAAAGCTGTGCCATCGGAGGAGGGGGTAAAGGGGAGGTCAATTAAGTCCTTTTAAAACTCCCCGACACATTTTTCCTCGTTCCGCGACATTTCGTCCCGCGGTATTCCCCGTATATCCTGCTGCAACGGCTATTCGCCTCTACGTGAATCTTTTCCCTCCCAGGGAAAACGGAACGTGCGCGTGTCTCTAAGTGTGCGTATGTGTACGCGCGCACGTGTGTGTGTGTGTGTAGATAACGAAAAAGGTGAGCCGTAAAAAGCGAGGAGAGACGCGGAAAAGGGAAGCACGAGTCGAGACTGAGAGTACCCGTGTGTCTGCACGTACGGTTAAAGAAAGAAGAGAATAAAAAAAAAAAAAAAAAAAAAAAAAAAAAAAAAACTTGCTCGTAATTACGCGGGCTGCGTTTGAGCAAGTAACTACGTGTACATTTTTTCCTTTTTCCCTTTTTGGGCCACCAAGGAAAATAGTGATTTTTTTCGAAGTACCCTTTATACGTGACAGTGGGTTACTTATATTTACGTTTTTTTTTTTAGTGACGCGAATTTTGCTACATTTTATTGAATTTAACACGTTACTACTTTTTATCATTTTTATTCGATACGTATTAAAGATACATCGTATACAATAATAATTTTATCGATAAGCTTAAAATAAATAAAAATATTTTAATATTGAATAATTATCTTTAAAACAAATAATTGATTAAGTTCTTTATATAAAAAATAATTATTAATAACTGTAATTGTATTAAATTTTATTAAATGAAATATTTATTTATGAAACGTATTAGGGGTGCAAAAATGAAACAAAGTTATATCCAAATTTCTTGTAATTATCCCTAAATTTCTCTGTGAATTTGGTTCAAATTTGGTTTTGTATCATTATTGAATAATTATCTGCTAAATAGCAAAGCAAAATGATTGAATCGCAAATGTGTATCTTTGGAGATACAGATTTTTATTATTTTTCTAATAAAAATGAACAAAGTGGAAAAAATGCTATGTTCGTTTCTATATCTCTCGCATAATTAAAAATTAATAAACTGTCTTGTAAACCATAAAATTAACTTTGTTTTTATTAAATAACATAAAATTATTATTACATTTAGAAAATAATACAAAAAAAATGTACATACTTTCGACAAAATAAAAATACTAATAATTTCGTTCGTCTAATATTTTCGATAATGTGAAAATATTATATTCATAACTTAATTTACAATAACTACCTTTATACGGTATTTACTTTATACAAATATTATGCATATTTTATCAAGAAAATTTATATTTTAACGAAGTTCACAAATTGATGATTAATTTTACATTTTTCTTTTCATATATTATAACAAATTTTAATATTATGATAAAAGAGTTTAAACACTGGGAATTTAAATATTTAAATTTTGAGATACGTAAAAGAATTTTTATCAAGCTCAATATTTTATAGGGAAAAAAACATCGTATTTACGAAAAATGTAAAGTTTATATATATGTAGAAAAAACTGCACTTAACATATTGTAACGGTTTATCGACTTCGGAGAATTAGCTCGCGACGCGCGGAGCTAAGATAGGCGAGGATCCTCTATGCGAGGATGTGACGAGTCACCTTCTCCTCCCTCCGTCTTTTAAAAATAATATCTGTCCTTTTACCGTATAAGGTAAGATTTTTGTATAAGTGTAATTGATAAGTGTAACGTCGATTGTAATTTTTTTTGTTTTTTTTTCTCATCCTGACATCGTTTGGAAAATCATTTTTTTTAACATGTGTATATGTATATATATATAGCCTACATATACAAGAAGAATAAAAATTATACTTAAATTTAAATAAAAATAAGAATTTTTATCAAAATACCTTGATTAAAAAAATTTTTTATAAAAATGTTAAAGTCGATTTTCTATAAATAAATTCCAAAAATGCTTCTTTTTCTCTATTTCCGTTAATGCGCATAATGATTTTACCAATATTTTAACCTATATTATTATCAAACAAATATTTTTTCCGAATCGTTTAATTTAAATTAAACAAGACCAACATCTTACGGAATATTTAAAATTAGTTTAAATTACGATCCATCCAAAAATATCCCGTATGCAGATGCACAAAAGTTGATTCAGACGCTGCCGCGTCGAAATCGTACGGATTTGGATCAACGATGATTTTTTTTTCTTTCTTTCTTTCTTTTTTTTTTTTTTTTTCATATTTAATTTGAATCACAAATTCCACGAATATATCTATATCTTTCGACCGTCAAACGTGACGCGATGATTTGTAAGCTGAGTTTTTGTGTTTTGACATGATTGTCAATGGGTTGTCATGCGTGCCTTTTTTTCAATCTTGGTTCCTGTTGTTTTTTTCTTTTTTTTTTTTTTTTTTTTTTTTACCGAAAAATTATTTAGTCACGATATTAATTTTGAATTCCCGAACGGTTATGAGAATAGGATGATTGATTTAATGATTGATTATTACGGATTAAATTAATAGTTTGATAATTATTCATAGTTATATCGATAATTTGATAGATTTAAATTAATGTGAAAAGAATTATTGATGCTTATTAAAAATTATAATTTATTTTAACTAATAATTTTGAAATTAAAAATTAATTTTTTTGCTTATAATTACAAGTAATTTATTAAACGATGTTAATTAATTGTTTTAAAATTCAAAGTTAATACTTATTATTGTTTATTATTATAAAAAATAAAAAGTTTAAATTTATTAAAAATTGCGGATTAATATGTATATATATATATATTATTTTATCATAAGCTAATCGATAAAAATAAAAAACTATGAATTTATTTTTTGCTTTGTTTTTTTTTTAAATAAAATATTTATTTGAAGATAGTATTAGGATTCACATATTGTTCAAGTTTTTCTGAAACATACAATTTTTGGACGATAATTATAATTACATCAATTAAATATTTCACAAATTTAGTTAGCATAAATATTTTTAAAACTTTAAAATTTGTATTTATTGCGTGATAATTATATTTCTAATAATATATGGATCGTAAATATTTTATTCGAAGAAGTGTTTCATTCATTAAATTTACATGCGACTTTTAATCTATTTAAAAAAAAACTTATTCATTTTCTATAGATCAATTTAAACAATTTCGTCACTGTTAAAGTTTAAAAATATATGAATAAGTACAAAAACAAAAACAATTTATTTTATATTTACCATGAAAGTTTACTAACGGTTTTTTCCAAGGCTTTTTATTCTCGACTTACGCATGGTAAATTGCTGGTTTTACGAGAGAAGGTTATTGGAGTTGTCGCGGATTGTGTTATTGTTAAAAATAAAATTTTTATCGTTGTTGAAAAATCGTGTTTAAAATCGCCGATGTAAATTTAAAATTTTGCTAGAAAAGATAAAAACAATGTGTAAAATCGCAATAAATTGGATAAAATACGATTTTATCTTATGATATAAAAACTTATTTGATTTTTTTAATAAGATTTTAAATTTAAAAAAATTAAATATTTTTTGAGCTGTTGAACCTTTTAAAAGCCAAGATTGATTTAGTTATTGTTTTTGTTTACATTGAAAAATTTTGTCATCTAAAAATTACGTGTATTTTCAAAACAATTGATATATTCTTATGAAATTATAAATTAATGACTCTAATATTTTATCGTATAAAAATTTTGTTGATAAATTCTTTTAATCAATTTAAATAATCCTACGCTTTTCGACGATAAAATAATAATTCATCAAATGTATCTAAATGAAGAATTCAAGAATAAAATAAAAACAAATTTTGCACCAGATTTCCTCAAGGAACATCGACAAAATGATTTCCGATCAAAACTTAAAACAGGTTTCCGACAGTACGCGAGCAAGAGAGAGAGAGAGAGAGATAGCGATAAATGTATAGACAACAATAGCTCAGCCGAAGCCAGCAAGCTAGAGAGAAAGAAAGAGAAAGAGAGAAAGAGAGAGAGAGAGAGAGAGCAAAAGCGAGCACGAAAGATGCATAGAAAGAGACGGAAAATGCAAAAGGTAAAGTGAGAAGAGTGGGGGTAAAAAGCGGAGAGGGTGAGCTTGCAGAGGGAGGGACGCGTGTACACTCGCCGGCGGCGCGTACGCACCTCGGCGCGCATATACACGCACACAAAGACAAACGGGCAGCTCCACACACGTACACACGTCTCGGGATACAGCATAACTCGGATGCGCGTTCGCTTCTCCCGCCGTGCGCTCTGCCACCGCCGCCGCCGCCGCCGCCGCCGCCGCCGCCGCCGTCGCCACTGCTGCTGCTGCTGCTGCTGCTCGGTCGAGGACGTCGAGAGAAAGAGAGAGAAAGAGAGAGATAGAGAGAGAGAGGCTCTTCGTAGCGGTGAAGTTTAGTTAGCGGCTAGCCGCCACCGCAGAGAGAACGCGCTTACTCTATGACTCTCTTTTTCTCATGAGAATCGGTCACGAGAGTCGATGCACGAGAGCATATCGTTAAACAAAATTCGATCGTCGCTTCGGTCGGTACGCGCGGTTTTGGATTGTTTATTATTTGTATGCGAATGGTGATTTACGCGTGTGCACTTTTGGTTATTTTATTGTAAAATTTAAAAAGGAATATAATACGGATTGACGTCGTGCGCGCGCGCGTGCCGGCGAGCCTTCGGTGAAATTTTCTCGATATAAAAATAAAAATAGAAAAAGAAAAACAAAAAAAAAAAAAAAAAACAAGAATTGAAAAGAGATCGAGAGAAAGAGTGTCTTTGACAGTATATTGGTTTCTTTAGTGCGATACGACATTGTAACGCGTATACGATGGGAGGTAAAGCGCGAGTCGCTTACGCGCCTCGATTTTTCAACACGACGAGGAGACTTCATTAAAATAGAAATTTTTGAACTTACACTCGGAGAGAAGAAGTACCGATACCGAAGTAAGAAGCGAAAAAATTCTTTTTTACGATAATTTTACAAAAGACTCACGCGACCGGTTAAAGTAACTCTTGGTCGGAAAAACTTTTTAGCCGATTCGGAGAGTTTTACTCCGAGTAACAGAGTGCGGAAAGTCATTCTTATCAAAAGCTTTGGATGAAGCGCGAGCTCGTTCTCGTTCGCGTCGCGATACCGACGTTCAAGTTCGCGCTCCACGGCCAAGCAATGCGGAACGTCCGAGCGCTCCGGTACCTGTCGCTCTGCTGCGTGCTGACCGCGTGTCTCGTCTCGGGCAGCGAGATCTACCCAAAGATGTTCTCGAGCCAGACCAATCCGGCGGACCCGTGCTACGACGAGGATCGCCCGCGGCGCTGCATCCCGGACTTCGTTAACGCGGCGTTCGAGCGCGCGGTCGTCGCCTCCTCGACCTGCGGCATCAGCGGCCCGACCCGCTACTGCGACGCACTCTCCGAGTCCAGCGGTACGGGTATCGGTCAGTGCCACGTGTGCGATGACAGCGTGCCGCGGCGACGCTTTCCCGCCTCCTATCTCACCGACCTCAACAATCCGAACAACGTAACCTGCTGGCGCAGCGAGCCCCTCGTCTCGCCTCAGAGCTTCTCCGCGCCGCCCGACAACGTCACCCTCACCCTCTCCCTCGGCAAGAAGTACGAACTCACCTACGTCAGCCTGCAGTTCTGCCCCAAGGCCGCGAAGCCGGACTCTATCGCCATCTACAAGTCCATGGACTACGGTAAGACCTGGCAGCCCTTCCAGTTCTACTCGTCGCTCTGCCGCAAGGTCTACGGCCGACCGAACCGCGCTACCATCACCAAGGCCAACGAGCAGGAGGCCCGTTGCACCGACAGCCACCGCTACACCGGGGGCGACGGCCTCGGGCCCGTCGGCCGGATCGCCTTCAGCACCCTCGAGGGCCGACCCTCCGCCGCGGACTTCGACAACTCGCCGGTGCTCCAGGACTGGGTCACCGCGACCGACATACGCGTCATCTTCAACAGGCTGCACATGCCCCAGTCGAGCCAGGAGAGCCTCGGGCCCCAGGAGGAGGTATTCACCCTCGAGGAGATCGCGAAGCGCGAGCGCGACGAGGCCAAGCTGAAGGGCCAGAAGGGCAACAGCCTGTTCGGCGAGCCGCTCGCGACGGCGCTGCCCTCGGTGCACCAGGTGCTCGTACCCCAGGAGCTCCAGAGCAACGACGCCCTCGAGCTCCAGGAGATGAGCTTCGTCTCGGTGCCCTCGACGACGAGCTCGAGCGTCAGCCTCGCCCATCACTACGCGGTCTCGGACTTTGCGGTCGGGGGCCGTTGCAAGTGCAACGGCCACGCGGCCAAGTGCAGCCAGGGCAAGGACGGCCAGCTCAGCTGCGAGTGCAAGCACAACACCGCGGGCAGGGACTGCGAGAAGTGTAAGCCCTTCTACTTCGACAGACCCTGGGCCAGGGCCACCGCCAGGGACGCCAACGAGTGCAAAGGTACGAGTCGCCTCTTTTATTTATGTAACTATACTTTGGAACGGCGCTTGCCGATTTTTATTAGGGGCGAAATTCGCGGGGAGGCTCGCGGGAAAACGCTCGATTGAGTTTTTTTTTTTTTTTTCTTTTTTTTCTTTCTTTCTTTCTTTTACTTTGAAGGGAGGAAGTGGAAGAGTACAAGGAGACAGGGGAATAGTCCAGGCGATATTTTTTTTTTAATAAGGAGCAAGATTCCGTTATGACGCGAAGGGGAATCGCACCTTCTTTATTTTAAGACGATGTCGGGCGCCCTTTGTACTTGCGCGTTCCGTTGATTATATACCTATACCCACGGGCGCGACGAGGGCACGAAAGTTTTCGCTTTATTTTTTGCGAATTTAAATGTTCTTTCTCTGATTTAATGAAATTTTCGCGTTATTAATTTATTAATTTACCGAGTAATATGATTTTTAAACGTAAAATTACGCTCGTTCTTGCGAAAGTTTTCCATATATATATATATATATATGTGTGTGTGTGTGTGTGTGTGTGTGTATGTACCTGTAGGAAAACCAATTTATCTTTGGAAAGGCTTGTAATTAATGCAGTTGTACGGCCAATATGTTTCCAGTATAAAACACAGCAGCCACCTTTTCATTTATTGCAATTTTCATCCATTATTAAAACATAATGATGTATAGTAGCAATTTATTGGCTTCGTTTACAATAATTTCTGCTTATTTATATCTTCTAATTAATTTTACAATTTCAAACGTTTACGGTTCCGAATATACTTTGTAAATTTTCGGATGATTATCATTTGGTTTAAAATTTATTTTAAAATTTTTCAAAACAATTTTATATTGTTCGTAAAATTTAACGACATAAAATGAAATTTTCTATGGTTTAGGATATAACGATAATTCAGTTTGTAAATGAATTTTTGAACGATATATACTACGTCGCATAAATCACCTTTATATAATAATTTTTATTCAACTCCGTGAAATTACACCTTTGATTTATTTTTAAACTTCCATTTTGCCCTTTACAACACATCGTACGTGATTACTAATTGATGCATAAATAAACTAGGCATCGAAGAAAACGCGTTTGCGTTATTTTTTTTAATTGTGTTCGCGTGATATATACGAAATTAATTCAAATATGTAGAGTAAATAATGAAATAATGTTATACCTGCGTTATTATTCATTAAATAATAAAGTATTTGTTTTACGTTACTGTTGATTAGATAAAAAAAAAAAAAAAATTTTTAAGCAATTATTAATAATTAAAAAAGATTTTCAAATGCCTGTAAAACGTATATGATAGAATAAATTAGTAGTAAATTTAAATTAAAAAATTGAACGTTAAATCTCTTGTAAAATTATTGCACATTTCGTTTTATCGATAGTTTTGTTTATAACAAGGAAATCCGTAGCTTTTGTTAAATCAAATTGTACCGTTTTAATAAAAATTAATTACGTTTTCATTAAACTAAAGAGTGAAAAAAAAAAATAAATAAATAAATAAATAAATATATAAACTTAAATAAAAAAAAAAGCGATTATCAACAGGTAAAATTCTCACCATAATGCTGCAATTTTTACGAATTCTAGGAATGAAATTTTATTCTTTCGCAGCGAGGTATCAAATATTTAGAGAACATGGG
Organism: Chalcis sispes; assembly: GCA_949987625.1. Classification (NCBI taxonomy): domain Eukaryota; kingdom Metazoa; phylum Arthropoda; class Insecta; order Hymenoptera; family Chalcididae; genus Chalcis; species Chalcis sispes. The sequence continues at coordinate 12,793,652 of OX465098.1, read as the reverse complement.
AAAAACGTGCAACATCTGATCTGCGTAATATTTCATATAACGTATCAAAGCTTTCTATGAAAAATAATATTTTAAAAGACACTATAATAACGCTTGTTAAATTGAAAATTTTATAATCGCTTTAATTTTTAATAAATCAAATGTTGTCTTGTGTTTCGTTCGTTAAACGTTATTATTTAATATTAGCGAATTAATAAGTATAAAAAATAATGAAAGCATGCATTGCCATTATTAACAGTAAGGTTTTATAAAAAATTTTGCTACATATACTTGATATTTACTTTGCAGATTGTAAGTACTCATTTTAAACAAAATATCGTAACCTTTTTCATGCGAATGATATCGAGAAAATTTTATTAGCCTCGGCGAAAAATCGAGTTCCCCGTTTCTTCGAACGAAATCGCTGGCTCACTCAATAGCTGAATGAAAAAAGAGGGAAAGGAATATAAAAAGAAGAATTTGAAATCTCATCGGGTCCACCATCAAAATGACGAATCGCCCGATTTATGCGATCGATCGTTGTTTTTCTTCTTGAAATTTTGCAAATTGAAAATTTTCCACGCTTATATATATATATATACATACATGTTAGACGTATACGTGGATGTGTATACATAGACAATGGGGAGCGCGAAGAAAAACATCGCTCGAAACCAAAAGAGAGTGAGAGAGAAAGGGATCCTTTCTCTGGGTATAGGCATATGCACGCGTACAAGCGTCGTTCTCCCCTTTAATTCGTGTACGTTGCGCTCGCACGCTCGAGGTACTTCGCGAGAGCGAAAGGGAGGAGAAAGAGAGAGAGAGAGAGAGAGAGAGAGAGATAGAGACGACGACGACGACGACGTCGGTGAGCTCGCGCAAGTAATATCGCTCGCCGAAATAATTCTAAAAGGTCGAGGGGTTAAAACCACCCTCTAAAATCATTTCGAATCGATATGCGTACATAGCATCGGACGGATTCTCTCAATCTCTCTCTCTCTCTCTTATTCTCTTTATTTTTTTCATTTTCCACTCCCTGACGTCTTGCAGGATCATGTCTGTAGTTTTTTTTTTTTTTTTTTTTTTTTTTTTTCAATAGAGAGTATATCGTCTATGATGGAAGCTGATTTTACGCTCGAGAGAGAAAGATGGAGGCTTGCGTATAAAAATGTAGCGGTGGTTGAATCTTGAATGCCGTTGAATTTTTAATTGACAGCTCCATTAATTTCGTATATGATACAATCGATGTCTGCACGAGGGTAAGAAATTTAAGGAAGAATATTTGAATAAAACTCGCGATCGGTTGAATTAATTTTGAGGAGAGTAAATAAAGTCTAGTTATTATGTTTGAAATTAAAAGGGTTTTAATTTTTTTTTTTTCTTTTTTTTTAATTTGTTTAAACTATTCATAATAAATAATAATTATTATCAAATTTTGTTAACGTAATATTATCGCGCACACATACAATCAAACGTGCGTGCGTTTTAGTTAACGAATGAACAAATTGGTCGCTCAAAGGCATACAACAATTAACATCTGTAAGCGTGATAATTTGTATTTTAGATACTCTATAAATAAACAATATCGTCGAGAACATAAATTACGATTTACAGAACGAAGCTATTATATTCGACGAAGGCGCGCTCACTAATTACATGCCGTTGGCCAAACGAAATTCGCTAAATTGTTAGCGGCGTTGAACAAAACTAGCGCAGAGTTTACGGGTAATTAAAATGTAATGACAACGAGACAAAAAATTCATACTGTTAATTATTACAAATTGACATACTCAATTCTCGAAATCTTATTGCATATTATTTTATTTTTAATTTTATTGCTTTACTTGTGCTAAATATTTGATGAAAAAAATTATTTTTTTTTTTTTTTTATTAAACTATTAATCAATCAGAAAATTGAGATATTAAAGATGATTGATTTTTAAATTTTTTAAACATAATAAGTTTCATTTGATATAAAATGATAAAATGTGGACCAATACTTGTTTTTTAGCTTTGCGTAAATCTTGCAAACGTAATTCCTTAATATTAAAATAATAACAGCATTGCTAAATTTAATCGTTACTAATTAAATAATATATTTTTAATAGATAATGGAAAGCTCACAAAACATTATTTAAAAAAAGAAAAAAGAAAAAAAAAAGAAAAAGAATAGAATACACTTTGGTAAACAAGGTATTATATGAAAAAAAAAAAAAAAAGAAAAAAAAAGAGAAAAAAGAATCCTATTTTATCCAATCAATCGCACTTGAAAGTCTTCAACGGTATAGCGAGTAAACAGTATAAAATCTTTCTCCACGTCATCGCCTAACATTCGCGACTCCGTAAGCAAAGGCAAAAATTATTCCCGGCCGATAAATTCATTAAACTCGCGAGATAAAGGAACGAAAAAGTAAACAGCGACGAAAGCGAGACGATATAGCTTACGCGTATTCGTGCACGGGCGTCGAAAAGTTTTTTATAGGACCGCGAGCGATGAAAAATGCACGACGCGGCTGCGTATATATATATATATATATATATACACATGTAAAAATTCACGCACTCGCGCGATCGAAGAGAAAGTATAGAGTATCGAGGAAAGAAAGGACGAGGAAGTCTCGCGCGAGGAGGAAAGAGTGGAGAAGAAGGGTCGCGGTCGTTAATTTGACGCGGCGAACTGGCGCTCGTTTAGTGCTATGAGTTATGCACATATATATGTATGTATGCGAGACGTTTGTTCCTAAGAGAGAGAGAGAGAGAGAGAGAGAAAGAGAGAGAGAAACGACGACGACACGAAAGCACCGACACCGGTAAAATCTTGCTCTTCTCTTTTCGCACCTTTGCTTTATTCGCGTGTTTTCTCTCCTTGCTGCCTACTTTTTCTTTTCTTTTTTTTTTTTTATTTTTTTTTTGGTTTTTTTTTTTTTAATTTTTAATTTTTTTAAGTATTACTTATTTTTTTAAGATTTATGCTCCGACTGTATCTTAATATCGTTGGCTTTTTAAATTTTTTTTTTCATGGAGGAGTAGATTTTATTAAAATTAAATTTATGACTTGTACATAATAATTTATATATGTATTTGATAAAATTCATAAAACTTTCTATTATTAAGGAGAACTTTAAAAAAATAAACATATTAAAATAATTTTTTTAAGATCATAAAGTTTATTCAATAATTTTGTAAAAATTAAATATATTTTTTAAACTCAATCCTGTGAAGATTAACTTTTATTCATTCAATGTTTACAATTTTTTAAAAGAATATTTCTTTTAAATTATGTTTTTCAAAGTTTTAAGTCCTACATGATTTTGTAATGATTCTCTGTAACATTGTTTTTTTACTATTTTCGCCTTTATTCAATCGTTTATTTGTTAAAAGTTGCAAAATGATAAAGTATATATGAAACAGGTACATTAAGAAAATAATTTATTATTATTAGTTATTTATTTTTAAAAATTAACTAGATAACTTTTGATAAAATTGATATTATTACAATTTTAAAAATTTTTTCAAAATTTAATTTTTCAAAATTATTTAAGCGAATGTTTTAAATTTCAAATTAACTAGATTTAAAATAATCTATTATAAAAAATATTGCATTAAATATTAATAAGAAAAAAGTGTCAGACACTATATATCCACAATTACTATATATGCAAACAAAAATTAAAATATGAATTTCTTTTATAAATTAATTCAATACATAAATAGTATAGGCATAATCAACCGTTAATTATTATTCATAATTCATCGTAAATCCAAGCGCAAAAATCAAGCGAAAATCGCGATACAAAATTTTTAAACTCCGCATATCTTTTAAACATATATACCTTCTATTTCGGTCTCCTCCTTCCCTCCTCTCTCTTTCTCGTATTCTTTCTTTGCGCTCCGTAACCTTCTTTTTCGCATCGCTCGTCTTTCGCGCTCTCTTTCCCTTTTTTCCTTTTTCTTTATTTGTATCCTTTGCTCTTTCATGCGCGCACACACACACACACACACACACACACACACACTCGCGCGCGTGTGCAAATGCAACGCAAAGGAGTGAGAAGGGAAGAGAGAATAAAGCTCGCGCATAAAAGACTCGAGGAGGCATAAATCGTATTTGTACACGACAAAAATTATTATAAGAGACATTAGGCTTGAATTGAAGCTTGCGATGAATACCTTAGCCGCGTACGTGTATATGAAAAAGTTAGCACAAGAGAGGATAATATTATTATGCGCGCGTGATATGTTGTCACGTAGTTTTATACATATTAATAAATTCAATGTACTTTAATTAGTTTTGTCGTAATATATCGTTGAGCCGTGAGCATCCAGTATTCGAAAAATAAAACGCAACAACAACAATACGGCGTTTTATGAAGTGAATTTTTTTACTTAAACTAACGCCTGTGCCTTTCGCAACAATACGATGAGTTATTTTATTTATATATTTAAATAGAAAGTGATCGCAGTTCGCGTTTTGCTAACATGATCGGTTTGATCGATGCGTCAGAGTAAACTTATCGCCGAAAAGTAAAGAAAAGATTATTTTCACACGATTACGAAATTGTTTTAAAATTAATGAAAATTAAAGCTACAAGCAATTATGTCATCCTATATAAATAAACTCAAATATAATCGAAGAATATAATAGAAATTTCTCAACACCGCCAGTCTTAATTAACGAGTAAATCTAGCCGGTAAAGCTAAAAATAAAATCTCATTTGTATCTTCAGCAAACGAGAAAGAGAAGTTAAAGAAGAAAACGAAGCATAAAAAAAAAAAAGAAAAAAAGGCAGCTCTTTTACTCCTCCTTCTATCGAACGAAGTCACTGTAACGGAGCCACGCGTGTTGTTGTGAATGTATATAACATATGTGCGAGCGTGTATCGTAGGTTACCTTCACGCTGTATTATAATTCGTTAATAATCATTTAACATCCATCAATTTCGATATGTACAAGAGAGGACTCGGGATTTTTAAATGCAAATTTATACAGCTACCTCGGCTTGGTATTGTATTACGTATACGGAGGAGGTACGGATAGGAAAAAAATTTGAAATATTTTCAGTTTTTTTTTTTTTTTTTTTTATCACGTTGGAAGGAAATAGAATGAGATCGAACACATAAATCCCAATTACGCCGATTGCGCAATTAAGATGTACGCCGGGCCGACGGATGCGGGCAGGAGAAGAAACGTATAGGAATTTATAATCTAGCGGAGAGTGTCGATGATAGGCTTCTGGAATGCTTAAGAGCTGCTGCTGCTGCTGCTGTTGCTGCTGCTCGAAAGGTTTAATCGGTGCGCGTTAAACCGATATATTCGTAATGGGTATATACGTACGCTGGCTTACAAAAATTACCGTTCTTTGCTTTTTTCTCAAAGTTTTCCGTTAACTGTCACATATTGTTTTTTAATTTTTTTGCAAGAATTTAATTTTGTAGTATTTTGATATACTTTTTTTTTTTTTTTTGTTTTGTTTTAATATGATATGTATTTTTATGAATTTTAAAATATTTTCCTTGCATTTACAATGCCTTTAACTTACGGCTAGTTTTTACTGTCATGACGCAAGAGATGGAGAGTCATAATTTCTACTTAAAAGTACCTACAATCTTTAATTTCATAAAGTCTTAATAATCAATTGCTCCGTAAATTTATAACTTATTGGATAATAATGCCCTAGATGGGGATGAAGGGTACAAAATTTGATGATTCAGATCAGATTTAAATATTTAAAGTAAAGAAAGATCGTTTTGTAATTGATATGTTTGCGATGTTGGACAACTATAATAACGAAACAGGTGAACTCTAGTGACAATAAATCATTTTATTACTTATAATTTTGATCGTATTAAAAATTAATTAAAACGTTGCGGTAACTCTTACAAGTGTAATAAATAAAATGTTATTTTAAACGATTAAAAAATCTTATTTTGATAGAAAGATTATTTCGTAGAATAACATTTGTTTGGATTGCGTGTGATTTGTATCAATAAATCATGTGGGCGATGATTCACATCATATTTCTTCATATCATTATTCTTTAAATATTTATGATTCCGATTAAAAAATTTGTAAAAATTTCTTACGGTTATCATTCGTAATGTAAAATTATTAAATTCTGAAATATATATATATATATTTATAATTACTAGAAAAAAAAATTTGATTGTTTATTCAATTAACAATCATTTAAATTAAAAATATAAGTATATTCTGCGATTATCACAAAAGAAGTATATTGTTTATTTAAACATTGCAAATTTAATAAAAAAAATATTCAACTTAATGAAACAACATTTCTTTCAAAAGTTAATCGCTGCACATATTTTACACGATGACTAATAGCAGTCGTTTAGACGTTTGCCATTTTTCATCAAACAACTGGAATTCCTTCCTAATATTGAATAATAATAATAATCAATAACTTATATTTTCACACGACAGGTTTATACATTTCTAGATAACAAACTTATTAAATAAAACATTATAAAAAAAGATGATATATACTGAATTTATTTTTTAGAATATAATTTATGCCTAAAATTATTTTTAATTAAAGAAAAAAAATAAATAAATAAATAAATAAATAAAATAGAACAATAAGTTTAAAAAAAGTTGCAAAATCAATTATTTATTATATTTAGACAAAATTATTCACTCAAAATTTACTTCAATGAAATTTGATTGATGCTCGTTTACTTAAAATGTTTCGAGTTTTAATTTCAAAGAAATTTAGGTTTCAGAAGATTAAGATCGAAATTAGTCATTGTCGGATTTCGCGTCGACTTGAATCATATATTTTTATTGACGATGCATTTTGATATATTTTTCATGTTGCAATAATTCACAAAGATTTAAAATTTCAAAATAACGATTATTAATATATGTAAAGAAAATAAAAAAATATTCTGAAAAAAAAAAAAAAGATTAATTTATTATTACAAAAAAACAAATTTTGTTTGAATAATAATAAGATCGATTTAACGAAATCGTTTATCAAAATATTATTTCACAATTCATTCGAGTGCAAATATCATATTGAAATCATTTACAAATCCACCGCAAAGCAGCTGAGAAACAATTTTTTTTTTCCTACTCATACGCAACACAATGTCAATAACATCAGCATATAAGTAAAGTACATAAGAATAACTACAAAAGAGCAATCAAATCTTGCGCGAACTCGATCGCGATCGCTATTCGCGCTTTCGAAGCGAGCTGCGCGCGTAGTTCAACCGCGTCCCCTAGTATACACATATACATTGAAGGAATACACACACACAACACACACACACACACATATACATTTCACGCAAGCGCAGCTATATCTATACTATGTCAGGATATATAGTGCATAAGACAACGCGACGTTTTGTTCACGCGCGACCGAAATATATATATATATATATGCTTACGAGCCGAAAGTTTGCCCGTCTTATTTTTTGTATGAACTTATCTTTTAGTCTTTGTTTTTTCCGCGCAAAAATAACGCACGTGTTATACAATGTACGTATACTCTTGGAAGCTATATAGGTTATAGAAATTATGGATCGAGAATAAGCGTATATCTTTTTTTTTTTTTTTTTTTTTTTTTCTTTTGTGGTAAAGTTATAGAAAGAATGTTTGCATTTAGCTTGTTCTTGGAGATTACAAATTGATAGTATGCTTATTGTATGATAAAATGATACAATAAACATGTTTAATTGAAATTATTTTAAAATTTACAAAAGCATGATATATGTATATATATATATATATATATATATACATAAAAAAAGAAAAACATTAATCATCAACGATTAAATAAAAGTAAACTCATAAAATTATTCAAGGCGTATAATAAACAAGAAGGTTCACTTCTCTTTAAACTTGTGAAAGCATTTAAACGCGTATCTCATAAAAAAGAGAACGGGAAAAAAATCGAAGCCCGCAATCGTGGCCGAATAAAGGAGCCGTATATACAACAAACGCAATTTGCGCTTTCGGTGTTAATAAAATACGTCATAAATCCGTGTACATCCAATACATGTATCGATCGGTTAAGAGTCACTGTATATATATATATATTTATATATAGACACACATGTCACGAAGGCACGAGTCGACGGTGTATAATTTTGATGGACGAAAGGCGCGTATTCTCGTTTGCATAATCAACAATTTCGGTCGCGTTAATTTGCATCAGCGCGTCGTCGAAAGATAGAGAGAGAGAGAGAGAGAGAGTCGAACGTCGCGTCTGCGTGTGTTGGTCGGAAGAGAAAATCGATCGAGAGGAGGATCGAGGATCGAGTCGGGTGATAGTGGCTCGAGTGGCTTAATAAAGAGGACGGAGGTATCGTTAAAAGTTTCGCGGTGCGTTCGAGCGCCCGAAGAAAAAGTTGTTCGCCGCACGGGCGCGCTATTTTTATGGAAATTTTCCGATCTTTCGCGCTTTTGTGACTTTGCGACATTAGATATTGAAATTTTTCATATGGTTATATTTTTTTGCGGCATCCATTTATATCTTTCTTTTCTTAAATTAATCATTTACAAAAGAAATATTTTTTATAATTACACAAGTTGCATAAAATTACAAAGATCGACTTAACGTGACGCGTCAAAATACAACGCGACGCCAGGATTTGAATTCAGTCATTCGCGAGAAAGGCGAATCTTCATCATGAAATTTTATCGTTCAATTAATCGACATTTTATCCCAGTGAAATAACAAATAAAATCGCGACCGGGACGCAAATATTTAATCCAAACGAATGGGCAACGATAGTATAACGAGAACAATTAATCAATAAATCGTTCGATCGATCGAATCGATTTAAACGATCCGTGTTTTAACGCGTTAATCCCAACGGGCAGGTAAGTCCTTCCCTCGAGTAATAAACACCGGAGAGCTCGTATGCGTAAAAAATGAAAGACGAGAGAGAGAGAGAGAGAGAGAGAGAAACGCATGTGTACATACACACTCGGTGTGGTACAGTCCGGCGTATAGGCTATAATTAGTGGCTAATTGATATTCGATGTTACCGACACCTGCTGCACTCGTCCGCCTTTCTTTCGTATACATACACATATACTTATGTATATAGGTATGCATAGGTACACGCGCGCGATGCGCCGTTGTGTCCACGAAATACACACGGGGTAGGAAGGAATGGGGAGAGACGGCTTTGATCTTTTTCGACGCGCTGCTGCATTCTAATGCGATTGATATACCGCGCGGCGCGATACTAGCGAAATATTATGCGACGCGATAATGAAGTTGCCGCAACATGTTGTCGTTGCTTCTCCATTCTTTTGCGCGTCGAGGAAGAAGAGAAACAACGATTTAAAGTGGAAAGAAAAATAAGCGGAGGTAGAACTAATGTAGCATAAGCGTTTATCTATTTCTCTTTTCTGTTGTTCCAAATATTGAAGTGAATGGATTGCATAAAAGTACTTGTGTTCATCGTTAACGATTGTTAAAAAGAAAAAAAAAAAAAAAAAAAAAACAAAGAAATTGCAAGTTAAAAAATTTGGCCATTATTTGTAAAAGTTTTATAATTTTAATCGAGCAAAAATTATTAATAATAATAAAATCATTTACATGCTTTTAAAATTTAACTATTTTTAAACAATAATTCGTTTGTAAAATAAAAAATGAAACTATTAATTATAATTTATTATATTTATATAAATTTTAACGTTTTTAAATTAATACAATTAATATTTTTATATTGCTCAGCACTTTTTCAACACAAAGGATTTATTTTTAATTCATTTGTTCCAAAAAAATGTCGATGCACGAGGGTTACAAAACAAAAAAAAAAAAAAAAAAAAATTAAATTTTATCCAAATAAAATGTAAATCTCAACGAGAGATTTAATAGATCATAAAAAATAATAGCTTAATGTTATTAAACTTGATAAATTTTAATACGATGCGCACACGTTATAATACCGCAAGCAAGCAAGAGAGAGAGAGAGAGAGAGAGAGAGAGAGAGGGAGAAAGAAAGAGGGTAAATGTGAACTTGAACAACGTTGGTTAGAGTTGATACCGAGTAAACACATTTAAAATTATGAACTATTTATGCAGCGCGCGTTAATTAAATTGCATCTTATATCTTATCACTTAATTAAAATGTACTTAAATACATTGCTATCTTAGTGGTACAATAACGCATAATATTAAATCGTGTATTAATTTTAATTAATTTTCATAAAATAATAATAATAATAATAATAATAATATATGCGTAAGAAGGTTTAATACATTCGAGTCAAAAAATAAAAATACTAAAAGCCAAACTTTTTCATCATCGTTAAGAACAAGCGAAATTTTCAATTTTAAAATTAAACATCTCATTATTGAATAGTCCCTCGTTTCGCTTAGTAAACTAAGTCGAGTCGTCTTCGTTATTTAATTAAAAACGACCGTTCATTTAGAAATTCGTTAAACAACAAAATCCCGATAACGCTGTTACAAATACTCACCTTAGTTTCTTGATTACGTTTTCACTTTTAAAAATTTCCCCGGCGTCTACTTCCTCTTTCTCTCATTCCACCTCCTCACAAACTCTCAAACTCGCTTTTAATCGGTCCAGTGTCTCGTAACGACTTGCTCTTAGTTTAAATCTTTGCGAATCTAATGTAGATTTAAAACAACGTTTATTAAGCTAGAGCCATCGGCACTCGATCGCCTTGTTATTTATATTAAACGCGCTTTTTAAAACACTTGGGATCGGATGTAAATGATTGTGACAAAGTGCGAAACTTTAAAGTGGAAAATTGTACGCGTATATAACGTCGCTTAGGTTTAAATAACGATACTATTATGCGTTTGTAAATGCCACAAACTTTACCCTCCCAAGTACTTTAAACTTTTTGGCAACGATAAACATTTCGTTATAACGGCGCTAACGTTTCCCAGTTAACGCTAGTTCAACAACTACGTTAACGATTCGGCTAATGACCGGTATGATATTCGCGTTAAATTCCTTTACGCGTTTAGAATGGATATTTCGATAACCGACTGCGGAAAGTTATTCAACTCTTGCATGATTTTCGATGAAATATTTGTAAATAAAAAAAATTCTTCGCCGATCAAAGTCCTTCCATGTGTATTAAAAAAAAAAAAAAAAAAAAAAGAATTTTGAAAGATTGATCGGGTCGACAAAGCGCCGCGTGTGCAATTACATCCGTCGCGTAAAAATTCATTAAAATTCCCATCCATACGCGCGAAGGTTAAAACAAGACTCGCGAGGCGGATACAAGTACGGATGAAAACACAAGCTAGCGCGGGGGAGATTAAACTCTTTACTCCAATTAACCGTCGCTATGGTGATGTATTATATTACACATAAGCGATAAATTCCAGATCGATTTTCGACGATGACGTATAACGGGTAGCAAATTTTTGATTCTTTCGAGGGTAAACCGTGATGCACTTACGCGCGGCCGTCGATGTTTTTGTCGTCGTGCCAAACTTTCTCACCGCGAAAATCGTTATTTTCCTGGAATGATAGCCCGTTTTGTTTGTTTTTCTTTTCTTTTTTTTTTCTTTGGAAAAAGTGTAAGGATGCTGGCAGAGGGATTATACGTTGATACTACAACTGCTACTGAAACACGACCATTAGGTGTTTACATTACGTGTATTTTTACGCTTATCTCGAATCCTTAATTGAGTACAGTGCGTATACGTCGCACTTTTCGGGGATACTTGAGATAAAGAAAAATTTTTTTGTCACGAACTAGTTATTTTATTTTTTTTTTTTTTGTCGCGTTGTTGGAAATTTAAAAAAAAAAAAATTTTATTGGAATTTGTTGAACAATTTTTTTATTTTTATCAATTATTTATGGTGCAAACAAATATTTATGAATTTAAAATAATTATTTTTCTCATATTTGTCTATTGTTGTAAATTAAACAAATAGATTAATAACGTGAAAGCAGAGAATTATTAATTTAACCATTTGTCGAGTTGTTATAATTACTATTGACAACAAATAGTAATTTGGTAGCGAAAAAAAGTACGAAAATTAATTACGCGCTTTGTATTTTATTTTTCTACGATCATTAAAAAACTTGTCGCTCGCGAAACAAATAAAATAAATAAAAAAAAAAAAAAAAAAAAAAAAAAATAATTAAAAAATAATAAAATTAAAGAAAAAGGCTTTCAAGCTAAATGTAATTTTGGACTCGGGAGTTCAAGTAGCGTACATTTTGTGGCATGTCTCTCTCTAAATTTATACCGCGTCAAGTTGCCCGTTCAAAATTACATTCTAGTCGAGAGTTTTACGTCGTACGTTCTACATAATAAACTAGATAAATTGTATAACCGTTTTATGTTATTACATTTTTTCTAATGCATTTTTACAATAACGAATAACATTTTATTTTTTCGCGTTGCAAAATGTACGACTATATTTTTCATCGCGAAAAAATGAAAAAATTGTGATTCTTTCTTTAGTCTTCGAGATATTTTATTGATATTAGAAAGCAAAATCCAAAATTAATGAAAATTAAACCGAATGAAAATCCAAAGTTACAAAAGCCGATAAATTGGATAGGCGGCCGAAGGCATCGCGCGGCAAAACTTAATCGGTCATTGAAAGCACATATATGCATAATTATTGTTAAGAATTAAAATTGACGAAAATTTCAAAATAATTTTCCATTTGTGGAAATATCCGGTAAAAAACGGTGAAAATATTTTCACTTTTACTTGTTTTATTATTACAAATAGTTAAAAAAATGTCATTATTTAATACAACAAATGTCATTATTTAATTTTCTTCATTTATTTTGAAATAATAATACTAAACTTAAAAGTTTTCTTATCAAAGTAACATGGGAAATAACATTGAAAAAAAATAATATATAATTATTTATATTTGAAAAAATATGTATTTTTAATAGTATTATTGAAAAAAAAGTATAAATTCATTGTTTGATAAATTATATTATTTGAACGTGCAATTCCTTCAAATAACATTTGAATGCTTAAATTTATGACTGTTTAAAGATAAAAGGTGAACATTGCAGACTAATACAGCAATGACATTTCTGAAAATGAATATGAAAAATATATATTAACATTAATCTTATTTCTATGTTACAAACTATTATCTATTTCTGTGAAAAATAGAATAAAAAATTAACGTACAACAAGAAAAATATCATTCTTCCCTATCGTAAAGATATTGTTTTACATTTCAGTATTCTGCAAATGAAGTCAACTCATGACAAAAATGTTAATTTATATTATTCATCAATAAATAAAAATAGTAAACTATTAATGAAAAAATTAATTTACATCAATATAGTTTTAACGTAATTAAATATCGATTTGTGATCCATTAATTACAAACTTCGAAAGAAATATATACATATATGTGTGTGTGTGTGTGTATATACATATATACTTACATACCATAGACTTACTCGATCCGAGGAGGAAAGCCTAGGAGAAAATCCGTTGGCGATAACAACGGCGGCGGCAACTAAAAAAGAGAGAGAGAGAGAGTGAATTGAAACGATATACAACATCGCGAGAGTTTTCCCTCTAATCCCCAGCCGCGAAATCCACTTGGAAAAGAGCGACTGCGTACTTCAAGATGAGAATAAGGGAAAGTACGCACATATACGTATATAAGTATATAGTAAATGTATGTACATGTATAACTGTGTTTGTAAGCGCGAGAAAGGTTGGGGTATATGAATTAAATTGCGCTTTAATTTCGCGGCCATTTCCCAGTGCGCGCGTGTACATACGTATATATATATATATATACACACACACACACGTACGCACGCACGTTTGTACATCCGCGAAATATATAACCCCGACGGAGGGAGAATTTACATTTTAAATTGGATGTACTTAGAGCGTACTAGGCAAGAGAGAGAGAGAGAGAGAGAGAACGTCTCCGCAATACCGGAAAAACGCGATCCCACGTCTGATGAGACAAATTTCCTCTTCGATTTCGTTCTCCACTCTCATTCTCGAAGACTATCTCTCTCTCTCTCTCTCTCTCTCCGGAATAAAATATGAATTCTACACAGCTCGCGGATAATTTTTATTACTGATATGAAACTTCGGGGTATTCGGATGCTTTTATATTATCGATGGCTTACGCTTTTCTCGGTTAAATATTTTTTATAAATTCATCTGTTTAATCAAGGAAAGTTTTATTTAACCAAGTCTCGCGCGATATTTATTTTGATATATGGAAATTATAATTATTTTACAATTTAATATACTTTTACGTAAGTTTTAAATATTGTAAATTTTTATTATCTAAAACTAATATATTAATAAGTTTTGTTAATGATATCGTGCAGATGTAATATACTAGATGTAATATATAGATGTAGTAAACTTTTGCAATGTTTATTATTTATTTTGAAGAATTTGCTAATAACGCTTTATTTTAAACATTTTCAATTGCATTTTATCTTAATTAATCGAATTCACTTTTCGTTTAGATGGGTAGATAACGAAGAAATGAAAAAAATGTAACGGAGAAATGAAAAAAATTCTTATTACATTAAATATTATACGTTTTAGTAATGTTTTCAACATTTGTACAATGTACTGCACTTATAAAATAATTTTTATTATTAATATTGAATAATTAATAAATTAAACTTTAAAAATATTTCAAAATGAAAGGTATAGATATAAAGTTTTGTTTACATTATTTATTATCATCAAAAGAAAATTTATTTAACTCGTCGAAAGCTTTCCTTGCTCCAAATAAAACTCAAATAACTCGGCGCTCTCTTAGTCTCCAAAATCATAAGTTTACAAAAACTTATTCGGCATAACTCAATTTTATAAAATCTCTGTATCTTTTCTCATCAGTTCGCTAAATACATATATAAATGTATAAAATACGTTTAAATTGCCGTAGCAATTAATTAAGCGGAGGCAAGAGACTCGCCAAGGGTAACTATTCAACCCGAGAAAGCAACAACGTTATTAATTACATGAAAATTCTCGTGTATTCGTTATTAACCGAGTGGGAAGCGAGCGAGGCGTACTCGTGGAAAAATTACAGCGCTAAAAGGAAAAAGGCAAAAAGAAAGTGAGGGTAGGAAAAAGAGGGGCGGGGAAGGGATGACGAACGGCGCCGTTGCAGGCTCGCATTCTTCGTTTTATTTTCTCCTTCGTCGCTCTTACCTCTCTCTCTCTCTCTCTCTTTCTCTTTATCTGGTATTTTCTACCTTGCCACGCACTCTTATCGCTCTCTTTTATATCCCCCATCCCCTACGATTCCAACGCGAGGTATATGTATATACCTAGAGAAAGAGGAGAAGGATGTATTTTCGCTTCGTTTTTTCATTCCTTTTTGTACGGAGCAATTTGTACGGATGCGTTTGTTTGACGTGACTTACGTTAATTTAAGAGCGCATGTAAGCACGTGCGCTCGTTATTTACAAACGATGAAAATATATAGACGTAACTCAAGATGCGAAGTTTTACCGTAAGTCGCAACGCAACGAGCTAGTTTGTAGAAGATAATCGAACTTGATTTTATATTGTACAATTTGCGCATTGTTATCCAGAGTTTTTAATTGATGTATTCGCGGGCGATGTGTGCATTGATTCATCGACGCGTCACTTCGGTTAACGCGACAGACTTAACTTTAATATAATGAAAATGTTCCCTCGCAATAGTTTGCGTTGCTTAATGTTGCCGCTATAGCGTGTTTACACATGTTAATGTATACGAGTGTACTTTATCGTTTGCAGTACCATTAAAACGTGGTATCGGTAATGGAAAGATTTTTTTTTTTTTTTTTTTTTTTTTGAGGGCTGATGAGGAAAAGATTAGGATGATATTTAATTAAACAGCATTTTTAAATCTAGATTTGATAGTTAATTTTTATTTGAAACAAATTAATAATAAATAAATTACGATAATTTTTCTTTTTAATAAATTCAATAAATGTAATTGATACCTATAATTATTCTATCAACGAATATATTTTATAAATTTAACAATAATTATTTTAACGATTTCGCAAATTACTCTGAAAATCAAGAATTTATTTAAAATATTTTTTATTAACATTGAAGTTATTTTTTATATTATTTTTTTATTTATATTATTTATATTAAAATAAGAATTTGTATTAAAAAGTAGGTAAAATTTGTTATTTATTCTGTTACTTATTTTATGTTAAATTTAATCATCGTTACTTAAAAATAAAATTAAAAAATCTGATACTTTATTCATTTTAGTATTTTAAAATTGTCTTTAAGAATTTAATTAACGATGAGAAATAACGTATAGCAGCTTAAACGAGTTGAATTTATCCAATCACAAACAATTTTTCTCAATTAAAATACCTTAAAGGACAACTCCATCATGCGTTGAACAATCGCGCGTCGCTTTGCCCAACCGAAATCAACTTTAATCCTTATTTCTCTCGCTCTTATTCTTCGCAAAAGTCGCTTATACGCGTTATTTTATTATTTTTTTTTTCCTCGTTTCCAAATTCCAAAGAAGACGACACGCAATTGTCCTCGCGTGGCTCTTTCCACCAAAGAGTCACGCGCGCTCGCGTTATACTCATAATACTCCAATTTAAAATCCCGCACTTTTGAGCGGTCCACCATTGCGTGACGCTCATACACACATATATACGTGTATACGTATATACGTAGACACATAGTGCGTAACATATACACGTATAAATCGGACTAATGAGGCCCGAGTGTGTTTTCGTCCCTCGGTAAGAAAAACACGTTAATTCGAGCGCGCCGTCGAGCTGTCGAAGCGTTCAAAAGCCCAACGCGCCGGCATCGGGTGTACTATAAGAAAGGGAGATTTAAGGGGAGATTCTTCTTCACGGCTTTTTCTTACCGAACAATGTTATATACGTGTATGGATGTGAGAAAGTGAACGAGAGACAGAAGGAGAGAATGGAAAACGTCGTCTTGGAAAACGAACTTTACGATTTATTGGAGAGAGTGGAAAAAGAACTTTCTTTTCATTTTATTGGAGCTTTTTTTTCTTTCTTAAATCGTCGATTTTTATATAGTTTGTCTTGATAAATGGAGATGGGGTATGGATTATCTTAGTTTTAAATATAATCAAATGTTTTTTTTTAAATGGGATGATTTATTTAATTTAAATAAAAAAATAATAATTGCGTTGTACGCGCAAGCAAGTTTTTCTCAATTTATACTCGTATGATTGATTTTTGTTGTTGATTTTTATACGTAAAATAAAATTAAAAAATGGTGATAAAATTAATTTTTTTTAATAAGATATTAATTAATGTATATATTTATTAATGCAAAATTTAAATGACATTAAATTAAACATTTTCAAAAAAAAAAAAAAAAAAAAAAAAAACGATACGGCTGAAGTATCTATACAGACTAGAAAAAGAACTGCTAATCTTTAATAAATTAGCAGCTATTTTCATCTTACATAGCTAAAAATTATGGATTTTCAATTAACTAAATATAGCTAAAACACAGCTAAAAACTTTTACGATTGTATCCACTTTTAAATTAAAAAATCATATCTTAATCGGTCTTGTTACTTCAAAGCTGCAATCAAACAAACGGACAAATGCGTCAAAGATAAAATACCTGTCTTTTAGTCTGGAGTTAATTAATTTTAATTTTTGAAATCAGTATTTCTTTTATTTTTCATTTAAAAAAAATCGATTTCAAATTTGTCTAATTGTCTGTAAAAAAAAAAAAAAAAAAAAAATAATAAAAAAATAATATAAACGGATTAAAAAGACAATAAAGTGTGCTCGAAGTCCACTCAATTATGCAAAATAGAAATTCCACGATGCAATTCGATTTCGGACTTGAAAATTCAACGAGAGGATCGAACGTTAGTAAAGTGCACGGCAAAGGAATTGAAAAAAGAGACACTAGCCACGAGTAAGAAGTACCGAAGGTAGAAGAAGAAGAAGAATAAAAAGAAGAAGAAGAAGGAAGAAGCGTTCGAAATTCGCTTCGTAAATTTACTTTTCGCGTATACAGCGGTCGTTGCACACCGGAATTTCTCTCTCTCTCCCTCTCTCACCCTTTTTTTGTACGTGCGCGAAACAGCCCATTATACACGAGAAAAAGAGAGGGAGCGACAAGACCAATAACAATTCCCCGAGCGAGCGAGTCTTCGAGTCGCATATACGGGATGAGCGAGCGCGGGCGCAATAATCGCTCTCGTCCTTTAACGCTGTTCTTCTTTCCTTTATCTTTCGCTCTCTTTCTCTCCGGCTCTCGAATTCCACCCACGAGCGCATAAACCGGCGGCAACTCGTGCGATTTAAGGAAATCGCCAACTCCAATCTCTTTCCTTTTCTCTCTCTGTCTGTCTGTCTCTCTCTCTCTCTCTCTCAGTGCGAGTCGAAGAAAAATGCCTCCGAACATGTATATATATAGACACAGACACGCGTAAGATTTCGTGAATCTCATACTTATACACATATATACGTATAAACATTTACAGGCTCGGACGGATGAAACGTATTCTCGTCGGTTCGAGGTGCGCGCCGTGTTAAATCAGGCCGAAGGCCACCGTCGCATGCGTTTGCGGCACGTGAAAATAAGTGCCGTAGGGAGGTAGAGGAGGAAGGCGAGATAAAGGGCTGCCGCAAAATAAAAAAAAAATGAAAGAGAGAGAATGAGAGAGAGAGAGAGAGAGAAAACGGTTGTGTCGAGAGTTAAAAACAGAGAGGGAGAGATAGAAAGGATGGAAGGTGCAGAGCTTAGAACCGTGTGGAACGAAAGGGAACTATGGAAAAAGAAGAAGCCGAGCTCGTCGACGGGACAGTTTAACGCTTTCTCGTTTGTGCGCGCGAGAGATGTATATTCGCGCGTGCGGTGCTTCTGCGCCTTGAAAGAAAGACAGAGAGAGAGAGAGAGCATCTTTGGTCACACTTGTAAAAGCCTGTCCCTTCGTGTTTATTAAACTTTGCGGTTTATACACGCTTTTTTTCCTCTTCCTTTCGGTTTTTTTTTTTTTTTTTTTTTTTTTTTTATATTTGGATGCACTCGTTAGTAAACGAGGTGTGAATTGAAGATTGTTTTTAAAATTAACTTTGATTTTTTTCTCGATTTAAAATATTTGAGAAAAGTAAGTTTAATGATTACCGATGTTCGCTTGCTTTATGTCTGATTTTTTCGAGAGACATAAATAGAATTTTTGTTAAATTATTTTATTATGTAAAATTCTGTATTTTATAAATATTATAAATGATTTATAAATTTTCCAAGATTAATATACTACAATATATTTTAAAATAAATTTTAATGTATGAAGAATGTTAATAATTAAGTTTTTTTAAAAATTATTTATTATTAACAAACGATATTCTCCTTTAAAAATGAAATTTATTACTCCTTTTTTATTCAAATTTTAAGTACTTTACCTTGATATACATGCTGTTGACGTCAAGTAATAACAAAGACAGTTAATTTTATTGTATAGTAAAAAAGCTTTACAAATTTTTGTTGAAAAATTTTTTTGATAAGAGAAACTAAAATATCGCTCATTAGCTTTTTATAATTTAAAAAATAAAACAAAACAAACGATCGACGTTATCTTATTTTCATTGAATTCTAACGTCCGATAAGGTTTTAAAATTTAAAAGCGAAAAATGAAAAAAAAAAAAATAAATAAATAAATAAAACGAAGAACGATTAAAAGTAAACGTCAATTACCAAACGTAACTTTATCGCGGAGTTCGCTCTAAAAACATAAAATTCCTCTTACAATCGAAAAGCCGCAATCTAATTTCGCTCGCTTAAGTCCTCGCGCGAAAGAGCGAGGGCGTCGAAAACAAAATTACAAGGAATTAAACTGAGCTGACTCGTATCTACATATATATACACATATGTGTGTGTGTGTGTGTGTGTGTGCAGGACAGCTCGACGGAGAAAAATCAAGCGGAGATCTCGATAAATTGGTCCGAAGTTCGCAAAGACGAGACTGGTCTACCGGTTAAGGCTGTGAAACGATCGACAGTCGTGTATACACCGGCTATATACCATATACCTTACACGGACACAACCGGAGAGCCAAAGAGAGAAATAGAGAGAGAGAGAGAGAGAGAGAGAGAGAGGAGTTCCCGCTCGAGTTATATGTATAGCAGCAGCGCAACCAGCCGCGTACATATAACGCCTTTTCGGTGCGACGATCTGCCGGTTAGCTGCCGCGGTGCGATTTATCGCTCCCTCTGCATCACTTTTCCTTCGATTTGCTTTGGCTTCTTCCATACCGAGAATTTTCGTGGAAATGACACGCGTTAGACTACCTATCTCGCCGGCAGTTGGGTATTGGATCGTTGCGGAGGTTATCGAATGGTTAAAATTGCGTTTTCGTTGATATATTGAAATATTCTATTTTATACAATATTTTTTGCGAAGCTGACACACTTTTTTTTTTTTTTTTTTTTTTTTTTTTACTAGCGTGTGATGTGATAAAGATACAGTCGCATCTTTTACTGGTTTATAAATTGACTTTTTATTTGAAATAAAATGTTTTGCATGTACAATAAAAAATACATTTTTTAAATAGAACAACGTTTATTTAATATAATTTTCAACGCTCATTATAAGAAAAACAAATTGATTAATAAAATTTCGCACAATTGCACGGAAAGTGTAAGTATAAACAAAACATTTTGGGAACTCCTACACCGCTCCAAATAATGATTCAGATTGATTTCACATGTGTGTATATATGTACCAACTCCCCAAAAAAAAAAAAAAAAAAAAAAAAAAATTTAAGTAGCAAGGAGAAGAGAATATATGCATGACGCGTCGTTACGGCGATAGAGAAAAGTATGCGAAAAAAAGGGTCCGCGAAAGAAAGATAAAACACGCACACCTGCGTGCGAAGGGATGGAAGGAGCGTAGAAAGGCAGAAACGCGGTGTAATGCATCAAACGAGTTGCTCGTGTATAACTCGCTTCGTGAGTTTGCTTTTACTCGCGTAGTGCGTATATGTCGAAGTTTCTCTATACGGTTGCGATTGCCTCGTTGCGTAGATCTTTTTTTCATTTTTGTTTGTTTTTTTTTTTTTTTTTGAGAAAGTGTGTGCATTTTAAACTCTTTTGTTTTCGTTTTGTTGAGCGGTTTTTTAATTTGTTATAGGATCGATAAGTATTTGCTTAAAATCTTTTTTCGTTTAGGTAAAGTTTTCGTTAACGATGTATTTATAATTTTATTCTTCTTTATTAAAACTTAAAAACTTACACAACGATACGATAAGCTTTGAAAATAAAAATTGTCGATGCAAATACTAAACACGTGACAACTTATGAACAATAAGAAATAGTATTTCCATTTCACTGTCTCGAAGAATAACTTCTCCATCATTCGTCTCGCATTTTTTAACGTTTCCGCAAAAAGTTCAACTTTAAACACGCGCGAAAATATATGTATACATATATACACAAGCAGCACTAAAATCGTACGACTGCGGTTCATCTTTTTCGGGGCGAAGTGGTTATATTAAACCACCGCGCATGCATCATAATCTGTATATATATATATATATATATATATATACGCGCGCGCGTGTGTGTGTGTGTGTGTGTATATATATATAATATGTGAACGGAGCGACAGAGTTGGCGCGCGTCTCTCGTCGCCGCGTGCCATTCGCTCGGGTATAGCTCGCACGCAGACCGCGTGGCAACGTCTCCTCGCCTCGATTTATTTATAAAGTCTCTTTCGATGCGCTGTTAGTTCTCTCTTTCTCTCGGTCTATCTCCGAGAAGAAAGTGCCCGCGCGCGCTTCTTTAGAGTCGGTCGCCTCGCACCGAGAGATTTAGTTCTACGAGTATGTATTCTTCGTTGGCCCTCGTCGATGTTAGACACACGCGGTTTTATCTGCCCACTCGATTTATCTACCTCTTATGCTCTCTTTTCCTTCTCCTTTTCGTCGTTCGATTCTTCCCTCTTGATTCTTCTTCTTCTTCTCCTTCTTCTTCGTTTTCTTACTCTTCATTTTCATTCTTTTTTTCCTTTGTAGCCCGGTGAAAACAAGCGGGACACGATGTGCGTTCATTGAATTTATAGAACAAAGGTGGATAACTTGTATTTGTTATAATATGCTTGCTATTTGGATCTGCGAGTGATTGCTTGAAAAACGATAAATTATCGTTAAAAAATTTTACGTTTTTAAAGATGTTTATCGTTACAACGTTAAAAGGGAGTACTAAAATAATCGACCAAGAAACAACGTATAAATTTACAAACTGATAAATTTTTCTAATAAATTTCTTTAAGAAAATTCGATCCATTCAAATTGATTGATTATTGCAATTTTTATCTTTATCTATGTAATTATCGTGAAGAAAAATTGTTATTTTTTATCTTTATCTGCATCGTTGTCATGAAGAAAAATTGAAAATTTTATCTTCATCTGTCGATATATGTACAAATATTATCAAGAAAAAATACAACGTTTTATATTAATATTTCATAGGCTAAAAATTAAACATAAAAACGAATTTTTTTTTTATATACAAGTAGATATTTAAATCTACTGGTTTTAGCTTTATAATTCGTTTTTAACGAATATACGAGTCACGTATATACTATACGAGTACAGTTACAGCAACATAAGATTCCAATATATTTAAAACTCAATTTATATCTATTAACGTTCGAAATTTTATGACGCATAACAATACAAGCTTATTATTTGAAAAATATAATTTTTAAAGGCTCAATGATAGGACTTAAATTAAAAAGTCAACGTCTATGAATTCAGCTCTTTTTGTAAAAAATTAATTTGGATTTTGTTTATAATAAACATTATTAGCAAATTGTAGAATTTTTTTATGCGTTCATACAAGAGCTCACATTTA
The DNA here is from genome assembly GCA_949987625.1 of Chalcis sispes. Classification (NCBI taxonomy): domain Eukaryota; kingdom Metazoa; phylum Arthropoda; class Insecta; order Hymenoptera; family Chalcididae; genus Chalcis; species Chalcis sispes. The sequence goes on along the minus strand of OX465098.1, from coordinate 12,770,845 downwards.
TATACGTAGTATATTACGTATACTAATAACAATGATATGAAATTCCACGATGAAATATTTTATTGAAATTAGAATAGTATTTACGAAAGATAATTATAAAGAAATTTGTAAAGAACCTTAAGAAATTCAGTATCTTACTCGAATAGAAACGACATCATAAAGTCATTTTTATTAAAAAAATATTTTCTTGCACAATATGATTTTATGGCAAATTAGATAAATTGCGATTGCTAATTTATAATACTTAATAGTTTCTAAGTAAAATTCCTTATTTACGATAATTAATTAAAATAAATTTATTAAACATTTGCGTGTAATTTAAATTACTATTTTGCTGATTTAATTCAGATATACAACTTTAGAACAATAGAAGCGCATGTAAGACTATATTAAATTGTCTGAGTTATTTAATGTAAAAGTTATTTTCATGAATTATCCAGTTAATTAACTACGTGCAATACAAATCGTATATATATATAAATACAATTATTTTAATGATTTTTGTCATACGATATATTATTCATTGATTGAACGATTTATCATTGACTTAACAGTTCTCAATTTTTCAATCGGCAAAATCCGGATCAAAATCATTGAAATAAGTGATTCGGGAGAAGCTAATCAGTAATCATTAATTGGTATCAAATTAACTGTTCAAATGCTCTCCATTCATATAAATATACACGCACACATACTAACACTGTTAGTATATGCTCACGTGTATAATATATCTACGCATACACGTATGCTTCTTCTGCTAATGCGCTTATTTGCGTAAGAGAGCTCGGTTAGTAAAATGTTTTTAGTTGGTCTATGCCGGTATTAGTACGGATTTAACGGTTTAACCTAAATTCGTTGGTTAGCCGTTTATCGAGTGTAAAATTTCTGGTAAAATTAGCAGCGAGCCAGTGATTAACTTTTAGGTTTCACCGCGTTTATAATCAATTTAACCGACTGACTCGAATTCAAACTGACTCGCTTTAAATCTTTATCCTATATTTATTAGTCTGAATTGTATATCGATAGCGGTATATATTAAATTATTATATAAACAAAAAGTTAGCTGGTTATTAAAAATAATATAGTCGCGTTATACACGACTATTCTCAAGATAATAAAATAAATGTTAATTGTTGAGACAAACGATAGGTATAACACAATAACTTACCGAGTTTATAAAATTTACACTCTACATAGAAAGCATTTTAATCTATGAAGAAATATCGATGAATTGCAAAAAATTTGAAAAATTCGCGGCTAACGGTATGAAAACGAAGAGCGCAACATTAACAAATCTTCGTTCGCGATTTCTTTTTCATATATCATTGTTCGTATATACAAACATTAAATGTGTAATTTAATGACAGAAGTAATAAGCTAAAAGATTTCAAACTAAGATAGAAAATCTCGACGCATTCTTCAAACCTCATTACCTCTCCTCATTATAATATGGATTTTTGTTGGAAAAAAAAAATAAAAAAAAAAAAAAATAAAAAAAAAGCAATATATATATATATATAAAAAAGTTATACGTTTCACTAATAAACCCAATTGTCTCGAACAATAGTTATTGTTTTTCCCTTCCCGAGTTACAACTAAATAGCATAACTATAGCGCACTGAGTTATCTTTCCTTAAAAATTGTTTTTTTCTTTTTATTTTTTATTATATTACAATTCGACGCTCATTACGAAAAAAAAAAAAAAAAAAAAAAAACTTATTCCTCACGCGCGCGCGCGCGCGTCTCTATCATTTCAATCCAATCTAATTTTAATCTTTTTCTCCCTTTCTCTCTCCTCTCTACCTATCTCGTCGCGTTTTCTTTCTCTCCTATGCATGTACATACTTTCTCCTTTTTCTTTTCGATTCTCATCTTTCTTTCTCGCCAAGTGGTTTAACACAATCGCGAGAGAGAGAGAGAGAGAGAGAGCAAGAGGACCGCGCCGAGAAACACGGAGCATCGAGAAGTGCTGGAGTTTACGGCTCCTCTGTGGACGAGATTCTATCGGCGCGATTATTCGGTCTTATTTTCAATCGCGAGAACAATAAAATTACCTTTCTCTCTTTCTCTATCTTAACCTTTTTTTTTTCTTTTTTCTTTTGTATTTTTCTGTTTTATTTTTCGGGTCTCTCCTACCGCTACACGTGCTTCGATTCCTTCGACTCGTTGTCATCGACTTCTTTCTTCTCTTCTTTCTGTTTCTTCTTCGTCTTCTTCTTCTTCTTTTTTCTTGCTTTTTTTTTTTTCTCTCGTAGGCAAATAAACTTTGTGAGCTTGAGACAAGCGGTTATGTAAGACACGCGTGCGTATGTTAGTTTTTTTTTTTTTTTTTTTTTTTCTTAAGAACAGCCAGGGCACTTAACGTTCCGCGCTCGCGCTTTTTTTACCGGTCGACTTCTGACGCGCGCGCGTTTATATATGTGTACATGTGTGTTTGTGTATTGGCTTCGCTCGCGCGTTTAATTTGGTTTTTTTCTATTCTCGACGCGCGCTTTCGGCGCGCTCTCGTCGCTTGCTTGATGCGGCTTACATCGGGGGATTTTTCGTACGGGCGTGATTTGCGTTCGGGCAGCGAAAAAATACGCATCGATGACATGATGAATTTTTATTCATGATTGAGTTGTCAAAGGAAGATTGAGTAATCAAGTTTTTGTTTAATTTTTATTGCAGCTTTTTTTCTTTTTTGCATACTTGCGATCATCCTTCTCGTCTCTCTCTCTTTTTTTTTTTTTTTTCTTTTTTTTTTGTTTCTTTTGATCGTCTGCATGATTGATTTATTTTCAAAGAGCAATGAATTATTGAGTTTGTCGGTTATTTTTATAAATTCAATATTTAAAACGTTAAATTCAGGCACCGATATAATTCAATCGTTCAGTATATATATAAAAAAAAGTGAATTTACGTTCTATTTTTACAACTTTAATCTTTTTTTTTTTCATTTATTTACTAAACAAACTATATTTCTTTTTATTGAAAAATATAATGTTTTTAATTTAATTTGCTTACATTTTAAAAAATTATTTAAAATATTTGGCTTAAAATTTGCAATATTTTAATTTAATTGCAATTATTAAAATAAGAAATTATTATTTCATATAAATCAAAATTTAATGTGCTTGCCATTAAATCTGCTATTTTTAAAATGTGATGAAACATTGATGTGAAATAACTAATATGTATGCTCTATAGTATATGAATATATTATAAAGCTTACAATAAAAAATATCAAAAGATTTATGTTTTATGACAGTCTTAACTATTAATTATATATCGCTATTCTTTTGCAATATTTTTTTTTTCTAAAAAATTCAAGGTAAATGAGTGTACATATATATGTCTATGAAAAATATGAGTATTTAACGAGTAATTTATATTCAGCATCAAATTATAGAATAAATAAAGGATTGTTTATTATTATAAAATTGAAATGCAATCAAATTTAATTGTATTAATTTTAATTAAAAAATAAATGATAATTTAATTATTTTAAATAATATGTTAAAACAATTTATATTTTGGAAGAAGAAATTCAAAATCTAAAATATAACTTTTCAAAACTATTTATATCGATTAATAGTTATCTGCCTCGAAGAATTTTCAACTCTTCAACGATTAAACATCGTAACAATTATTAAACACGATTATACATGTACACAATACTTAAAACTATTATTTTTTTATGTTTTTTTTTTTTTTTTTAATCATAATTTTGAACGAAACTAATCGCTTACCATATTTTTTTTTTTTTTTTTTTTTGTTACAGGTACGTACGCTTGTTAAATTATTCATTACTTCCATCACCTTCTTACGCGCGTGAGTATAAACTAGCAACGCATATATCTTAGAAATCAACATCGCTAGGACACGTATATTTATATACATAAATATATACATATGTGTGTAAAAAAGTAAATTATATGCATTTAATACGAGAGCACGTAAAATGGCGATATTGATTCTAAATGGTAAAATAATGATCGACTCGAGAGCGAAGGTATTAATTATAAAATGATCATGGAAAATGCATTTCCAAGTTAAAAAGCATATTACGACGATCTCGTTGTACAGCGTCGTCGTCGTCGTCGTTGCATTAAAAATACAAACGAGAGCAGTTGACGATGCGCGAAGAGAGGTTGATTAAAAAAAAAAAATAATAATAATAAAAGTTAAATGAGCGTTTATTGCCGTACCGCATGCGTACCGTTTCGCAAATGTGTACGCGAAAAGAAAAAAAAAAAATAAATGAGGATATAAAATTTTCATATTTCAAGACGGAATAAATGACGATAAAAAATATTTGTTTATCGAAATGTGAAAATAACATTTGTATTCTTAAAGACTTTTAAATGAATAAATATTAGCTTTTTTACGATAAATATCAGTAGCGAATTTCGAATTAGTTTTTCAATAAGGAATATTTTATTTACGTACGTAATAATCGACTAAAATTTCAGTTTTATTTAAACATTAAAATTATATTATTTATTCAGTTTTAAATTTATATTCTTAATTTACGAAACAGATAAATGTAATAAAAATTTTATTAATTGTTTAACTTTTATTGAGTTTGAATTAAACGGAATTGACTAAAGAAAAAGCCAGTATATATATATATATATATATGTGTGTGCGTTTGTGTGTGTGTGTGTGTAATGTTAAGTAAAAAATTCAGAGTTTAAAAGACTAACGAAAATTTATTCTTTCAAATTATAATTAACGAAAGAGAAAAACCGTTAACATAAAAAATAAGTACCTGTTAAACACTCGGCAAAAGTGTGTATGTTCGCACATTCGCGTGTACGCGAATTCACAATGGGAAGAAGACGGCTCGTTAATTTTAAATTTATTCGCGGAATCGCGTAAATTAGCGCTAGCTCGGCCTCTCGGCGTGTTTTCCTTACTCACCGTATAGACTTTCATTCGGTTGTAAAGAGGCGCGAGCCCGCGTAAGTGCGTCCAGTGAGCCTAAAGAATAAACGGACGGAAAAAAAAAAAAAAAAAAAAAAAAAAGGGGGGCAAAAGGAGATAATCCGCGGAAAAGACGAAGAGTCGTCGCGAGGAAGAGAGACGCAACAAGTCAAGAGAGTAAACGACCGAGGTACTTGAAAGGGGACACGGGACGCGTAGGGATATGTTTGCGAAATTGTACGAGCGAGTCGCGATGTTTGGTATATAACATGTATTTTAACTCGCTTATTTCTAAAATTATTTTTCCCGTTTTGTTGCTCACGCGTTGGCTCGGGTATTTTAAAACAGCGGTTAAAGTAGCTATACGCTGCTAAAAACTTATCATTTTACTCCATTGAATTTAATTAAAATTATGTGCATAAAATAGAGTCATAATAAAATTGTAAAAATTATTCAGTTAAGCAATAACGAGATTTTTTTAACCATTAATGTTAACGAATAATAAACGATAAAAATATCTCCATATATTTTTTAAAAGCCGTCAACTAGATAAACTACATTTCATTAAATCCGGCAACGCGGAGTAATGTGCACCGTTTAATCGAAAAAATTCAGCAAAAAAAAGAAAAAAAAAAAAAAAAACAGAAAAAAAGAAAACAAAATACAAAGTCGCGAAAGGATCGAACAGGAGCCGAAAAAGCAAGTATCGGTAGAAGGAGAGAAATGGAACATCGCGAGAATGCGAAATCAAGTCGTGCAGACAGAGAGAGAGAGAGAGAGAGAGGTATTAATGACTTTCCGGGAGCGAGATACACTCGACGTTCGCAACCATACACACACACACACACACATCGACGGGGTTCAACACAACAGGTACACGCACGAGTACATATTACCGGGAGCGGTTACGCTTTCGCCCGTTCTATATTCGAGACGCGACGATTCGCGAAAGAGCGCAGACGTCGAGAAGGGAGAGAGAGAGAGAGAGAGAGAGAGAGAGAGAGAGAGATGTGTATATATATATATATATATATATATATATATATATATATGTGCATTAAAAAAGAGAGAAGCCGTGTACGCGCGTGCGTGTCCGAGAGAAAAAGAGCCACTTAAAGGTTGCGCGGAGAAAAAAAACATTTGCTTGAAAATTTTTTGGCCTGTAGCGAAAGGTGAGCATACGTGAGTTGAATTTGTTTTCAGATTAAATGCCGTACGATGTCTTACTCGCAATCGACGGATTTAATTACCGAATTTATCGGACGGATTGAGAAGATTAATCTTTTAATCTTTTTCTTTTTGTTTTTCTCCAGCCTATCTTCAATTATGAAATTTAAAAATAAAAGCAATTAATTTTATATATAAATTAAATAAACTAAAATATTTTATTTATTCATTTACTTATAAAAATCAATCTTTTATACATTTGCACAAATCAATTGTCCTGAAAAAAAAATGTCAACGTGTCATTGATCGAAAAAAAAAAAATTCAAAAGAAAAAAATAATTCTTAATTTAACAAGTAAAAAAAAACGTAAAATCTACGGAAAATTATGATAGTTAAACAGAGTAACTAATTTCGCATTCAAAGCTTATGAAAGCGTGAAACAAAATGAAAAAAGAAAATGGTGACAAAACGATAAATAGCGATGTACAGAGAGAGAGAGAGAGAGAAAGAGTATTAAACTCGTCGAGGGCGGCACTTTGGAACATTCGGACTCTAAATACCAGCGACGCGTTTTACTTTTAATTTAGCCGATACATCGTCGTCCTCCCATGCACACAGCACTTATCTATATATATATATCATGTACATACGTATGCACATGTATATACATAAGTAAAAAGAGGGCGGAGTATCTCTCTCTCTCTCTCTCTCTCTCTCTCTCTCTCGCATCTCGCGCCAAGTATATTTTACACGGGAGTATATTTTAGAATATATTTACAGCGAACGCACTCGTCTCTCTAATTACTCGCGCTCAAATGTTTGTCTCCGGCCGAGCCGTTGTGTATACGCATGTGTATGCGCGTATACATATATACTAGAAGTTCGCGCGAGCGACTTGTTGAACGAGCGTCGGAGAATTTAATTACGGCTACCCATACGGATGGATATGTATACCTACATCGATATGGAGTCGCGCGAAAATTATTATCGCCCATTCGATGTACCTCGAATGGGACTTTATAAACGTTTTAAGCTTTATGAGTTTGTTTACGAGGATTTTTTGAACTTTTGATGGATTTTTAATTTTAACGAGTTTTAGAATTATATGTATATGCGCATAACTCGACGAGATTTAACGGATTATTTATCTCCCTTGCAAGTTTTATATTATTTCTAAAGCAACTAACTACGTAAATGTTAATTTGTTGAAAATAATAATCGATAAACGGTTAATTTAAAGCTTCATGGCTATTAATGAAATCAAAATTTTTCTTCAAATTCAAATGATCCGATTTTCAACGAGAGCTCATTAATTGTGAAACGTCTCAATTTGTTGTCAAAACGTTTAAAACAAAAAAAAAAAAAAAAAACAAAAAAAAGAAGACTAAAGATTGATCAAAGAAACGATAGCTATAAGCCAAAGAGTCAAAATACAAAGTGAGATGAAGAGTCCCTTTCACAAGTTCCGGCGTATTTCATTCTTAAAACAGGAAAGTGGCTTTCGGAGTCGAATTTCAACTCTCTATTCATTCGAGTAAATTTACAGACTCCGAGGCGCTGCAGCAGAAAGCGAAAAGAGACGAAGAGTAGACACGAAGAGACAAGGAAACGTATAGAGATAGAGAAACATAGATAGAGAAAGAGAGAGAGAGAGAGAGAGAGAGAGAGAGTTTCCAGTTCTATTTCGATGATTGAGAGAACGGTGTGAAAACATTCTCCGACGAGAGGTCAACCGAATTTCTATCTCGGCGAATTACCGAAACGTTAACATCGAGAGCGAGCCGTGAGTTTTAATTAGTTTTCATGTGTTTTGAACTGGACGATGATAAACGTTTGATTATTCAACTTTTATCGTTTACCCTAATTACATTGTACAATTTACTCGTTCGATTTCGCGTCGTTAATTGCCCGAAGGTTAATTTAAATGTACTTTTAACATTTGTGACAAAGTTTATTACAATTTTAAATGCGTATAAAGACTTTTATTAATCGTTATATTATACCGATACAATTCATTGCGTGCAAAAATAAAAAATTATTTTACACTTAACTACGTAATGAACGAAAGCTTCATTTCGTTGTTTTTGCTTTTCAGAAAAAAAAAAAAAAAAAAAACAACGTTTATCGATTTCAAAAAAATTCGATAAAACAATGAGAAGTTAACGTTTAAAAAAAAACTACAAATTTTTCAATGAATTTTGAAAATTCGATTTCTATCGAATAAACGATAGAAATCAAAATTCAAGACAGAAACAAAAAAAAAAAAAAAAAAAAAAAAATACCTTTTGTTAATTAATAAAATCGATAACAATAACGAAAAATCAAATCAAATCTCTCGCAATAGTCGCAAAATTGAACAACAGCCGAGAACACAAATTAAAAAAAAAACGAAATTTTCATTCGAAAAAATCAAATATTTCCAAAACGATTTACATTCGCATAAAAAGGACTCTCGTAAACTCGGTTAAACATCGCTGTCCCGTCAAAAAGGCCATCGTCGCGTTAAAGTTGCGCAAAAGACCGACTGTTTTTAAAGCTTTCGCAGTTTGCATTCCCGAGTTGATCCAATAAATTCGGAGCGTTGCAACGTACATATGTATGCACGCGGGCGTGCGCGCGCGCGTGTAATGGGACGTTGCCGGTCGTTCTCTATATACCACCAATAATCGCGCGAATTCCACCGCTGCTATATACGATCCTCGCCATCGCTTTGTTTCCTCCTTCTCTACCTCTCGTACGTACATATGCGCGTGGATGTATTTGTGCGATGTGTGTGTGTGTGTGTGTGTGTGTGTGTGTATATGTGCGAGGACAATTTTCACGAAAATCTTTCTCGGCACCGAGAGAGGCGGAGACATACACACACGCGAGAGTCCGTAAGTTGTCCAACCTCCGCGTGGGTTATTTATTCGCTCCTCTTGTTTTTCCTTCGCTTCCTCTTTCTTCTCCGGCGCACCTTTGACTTTGCCATGTTTCTCTTACGATGTATATATATATATATATATATATATATATATATATATACATATACGTATTATATATATATATATATATATATATATATATATATATATATATATATATATATATATATATATATATATATATATAATACGTATATGTACGTGTACACGTCTGGCAGTTTGATGGCGGCGGTTTTGCTTCGACGTTGTTGCCGATCGACGATGACGTTAATTTCGTTTGCGTATACGGGTCGCGAGCGCAGGCGCGTTTTATTTGTCGCTCGGAATGAACGTTAAATGAAATTTTCCCACGCGACGTTTCAACCGCGTGTAAATTTGTCCCCGTTTTTCTGCCTCTCTTTCTCTCTCTCTCTCTCTCTTGTTTCCTTTTTTCTTTTTTTTTTTTTTTTTATATTTCGAAAGGTGAGTGAATATTGTTCTCTCTTTACCTTAAATTATAGTACGACGTGTTCGATTAAGGCTATCAAATTTTTCATTTTCAATTTAAAATTAAATTTCTTTTATTTATTACGTTTATAATGCTCAGTTTATACATAATCAAATAAATAAAATTGATTTTTTTTTTTTTGCAAAATAATAAAAAAATAAAATCAATAAATATTTATAATTATTCAAAAGTCGATGCTCGATAAAAGTAATAATCGAAATAGTTAAAATTTCTTCGTTTAATTAATCGATTAAAATAACAAAAGTTTATAGTTCAAAGAGAGCGGATATCGAGCGACGCGAAATTTCAAGAATCCCTTAGATACACACACACACACACTGTAAAAGAGAAAACCAACGCAAAACAGCCGTCGATCCGTGCAGGAGCGTTATATGCCGCAACGAGCAACGCGGCCATTACCTTCTCTAATTATTTCTCCTTCGGTCGACGACGAAGACGACGACGAGCGAATTCCTGAAGCCGAGATAGACGGCGCAGACACCGAGTCTGCCAGAAGCGGAGTCAGTCAGCCAGCTAGGCTGCTACTGCTTGTGCATGTATATGTACGTGTGTGGGTTGTGTTATTCTCGTTTTTTTTCCCTTTTCTTTTTTTTTTTTTTTTATTTGCGTCTTAAATGGCACGAGCGCTTCCTGCGCGCGCCCTTTTTGCCCTTTTCGCTTTTTTTTTTTTTTTCAATGCTTAAAGTTCTCTCTTTTCTCTTTTCGTTTTTACTTTTCTTTTTTCTTTTTTTTTTTCAAAACCTTTCGATGAGCGATCTCGGACCGTAAGATGTTTCGTACCTTTGAATGATTGCTGCTTCCGCTTTTTTTTTTTTTTTTTTTTTTTTTTTTTTTGTTGTATCTTGATCAATGATTACTTTGATTGAGAATTAGCATTGAATATGAATTATTGTGTATATTTTTTTTTGTATCGTTATTTTTCGGTGATGAAATTAAATCTTAATTATATCAATTTATATTATTCAAAGTAAAAAGTTTCGATGTGAATAAGGCACTTGAAAAATTTGAAATTACTTTTATAATTATGCAATTCATCAAATTATAAATTTTAACATTTTCTAATTATTTTATCGAATGAGATAATTATTTCACCGTTCAAAAATAAAAAAAATTCACGCGTGGTATAATCTCGTTAATCGCAAACTTTTTACTTTTCATGCGTCGCTATCGAGGAATTTGATTCTTTTTCCACTAAAAATCTCGCAAAACTTTAGCAAGCTCGTTATGGTTTCATTCACCTTTCGCTTCGTTCTCTCACCTCTTTTTTTTTTTTCTTTCTCTCCTTTCCATTTTACACTCCTCCGCACGTTCGGCTTTACACAGGCGATACGAACAATTCTCGCGGAGCAAAAAATTTCTTCTTGCGCTCGAGAATTCTTTCAGGTGCCGAAAGAAAGTTTCGCTCGAGCCGCTCTTTATTGTTTTAACGGCGCGGTAACGTATACTTCTTTTTTTTTTCCTCGATGGGGTAATTCAACGTAATGGTATACCTTCGTACTCGATTCGTTGTTTGATTTTTATTGCTTAATTCTCGAGCGCCAAATATGCATCTTAACGTGTGTATATATATATCAGAATATACACACGTATACGCGCGATGCAGCGATAAATTTCACATATGTGTCGGATAAGAAACGACGCATTTTCACACCCACGATCGATTTGTTTATACGCTAAAGATACAGTTGAGTCGATCGAAGCGATTTCTAAACACTCCTTTTCTCTAATCTAATTCCATGTCATAAAACCAAGGTCGATTTGGTAAAAAAAGAAAAAAAAAAAAAGAAAAAGAAAAAGAAAAAGAAAAAGAAAAAACAAAAAGAACGCACGTAACGAGAGAGAAAGAATAACGGTAATTTAAACAAGCGCATAAAGCGATTGTTCCTTATAACGATTGATCGCTCAATCAACGCGATCGTTGATCAAGATACCACGAAAGAGAAAGAAGAGAGCCGGACAAGATAGATAGCGAGCGAGAGGACGATAATAAGAGCGTTTGTATCGAGCGGATGGGCTCTCGAGAGGGAAAGTAACGCGAGTTTCGAGCGCGAAATTATCTCACATTCCCGCGAGGATTAGTTTAAGAGCAAGTTGGATAAATTCCGTTTTAACTCGCGTATAGTTGAAATTTTTTAACAAAAAAAATAAATAAATAAATAAATAATTTTATAAAGAAAAGTATTACTATTTTTTTATCGTTCGAATATAAAAATTAAGTTGATAAGATTGTCTTTAAAATAGAAAAGCTGCTTTCGTAGGAAATTATTTAGAAGAAAAGGATTTTTCAAACGTTTTTTTAAAACTCACTGCTAAATAATAATTTAAAAGGTACACGTATCACTCGACAAAGAAAGAAATAAAAGGATAAAATTTATTTTAAAAAATATAAATATAAACAGAATATATTTATATATATATATATGAACAGAAAAAAGCGGCAAAACTAAATCAGCTCAGTGTACATATATATTAGTTATTTATGTACCTTGTGCGAGCCTCGCGTCATTACAGCTTGAGGCAAAATATGTTGTGGATGGATAGTAGGGCCGCAGTCGCGAGCGCAGCGAGCGACTAAGGCGCCTCTATCCATCCACAAAATATGAGCCGAAAGCTTTAATGACGCGAGGTTCACTCATGGTGCTTAAAAAATTTTTCAGCCTTGTAACCCGTACGAAGACTCTTACTTAGTTAACAGAATAATTAATTTTATTTTGTTGCATATCAATTAAATGCAATTTCGAACCCGTACTGACAGTTTGTAAACTACAGATATCGTCTGCTAACGCATGCGCATTTTGTACACACACGCGTACATGTACATGTGTAGTAGTGTCAAAAAGTGACAGACAACATAATGTAAATATAAATATAAATTATGAAATTAAAAAAAATAGTAAATGGATTAATATTTAAAAATAAAATTAATTCTTGAACAATTATTATTTATTAAAAAATATAAATTTCTTGAGTATATTTATTAAATATTTATACAGAATAATATTTTTAACAAAAGTTTTTTTTATAAGATTTGAAGGCTTATTAATAATATTAATACTATTATAATTAATATAAATACTTTCTTATGTTATTTTTATCATAACAATACTATATTTGTTTAACACATTTTTTGTATAATCAATGAATTTTAGTCTCTTATTTAACATGAAAAAACAGTAACTTTTTTAAATATTTTAAATTTAATTTCTTCACACAAAAAACTTTTAAATCATTTATCTAAATCACAAACAAAATTATAAACTAAAAAATTATCACTTTAAAATCACTTATTATTAAATTTTTTAATTTTGCGGGATTATATTAGACTTTGCTTTTTCTATTAGTTTATTTAATTCACGTTTGCATTCTTCATCACTGTCACTATCACTCGTCTTATTTTCATTATTTAATAAATTGTCCATTTTTATTCTTCTTCTCACATATTAAGAACGAATATTACCGACCAACGATACACTATACTGAAAGAAAACAAAAGAAAAGCAGAGCCCCGTGGTCGCTTGAATGTACATACTGAGCGAAGGAGAGAGCGAGACAGAGATAGGGTGGTCACGTGGGAGCAATGGTGCGCGCGCTCTTATCGCTATCTCGTTCTCTCTCCTTCGCTCAACATACATAAGTCTTATTACGCGTTTCGAAAATATAAGTTTCGATGAAGACTCACATGCTAGGCTATATGAAGCGACAAATACATAGCAGTGGCGCTGTTAACTTTTTTTTCTCCTGGCACATATACAGCCTAAAAGGACGTATAGAATGTCTATACAGCCTAGAAGGACGTATAGAAAAATGTTAATACGATCGAGAAGGCGCTTGCGCGTATGGAAACCATTTACACGCTGACGATGCTCCGTAGGTAAGAGTCGCCGTACGGGTTAGTAGGCTGAAATAGTTATTTATGTACCTTGTGCGAGCCTCGCGTCATTACAGCTTGAGGCAAAATATGTTGTGGATGGATAGTAGGGCCGCAGTCGCGAGCGCAGCGAGCGACTAAGGCGCCTCTATCCATCCACAAAATATGAGCCGAAAGCTTTAATGACGCGAGGTTCACTCATGGTGCTTAAAAAATTTTTCAGCCTTGTAACCCGTACGAAGACTCTTACTTAGTTAACAGAATAATTAATTTTATTTTGTTGCATATCAATTAAATGCAATTTCGAACCCATACTGACAGTTCGTAAACTACAGATATCGTCTGCTAACGCATGCGCATTTTGTACACACACGCGTACATGTACATGTGTGTCAAAAAGTGACAGACAACATAATGTAAATATAAATATAAATTATGAAATTAAAAAAAATAGTAAATGGATTAATATTTAAAAATAAAATTAATTCTTGAACAATTATTATTTATTAAAAAATATAAATTTCTTGAGTATATTTATTAAATATTTATACAGAATAATATTTTTAACAAAAGTTTTTTTTATAAGATTTGAAGGCTTATTAATAATATTAATACTATTATAATTAATATAAATACTTTCTTATGTTATTTTTATCATAACAATACTATATTTGTTTAACACATTTTTTGTATAATCAATGAATTTTAGTCTCTTATTTAACATGAAAAAACAGTAACTTTTTTAAATATTTTAAATTTAATTTCTTCACACAAAAAACTTTTAAATCATTTATCTAAATCACAAACAAAATTATAAACTAAAAAATTATCATTTTAAAATCACTTATTATTAAATTTTTTAATTTTGCGGGATTATATTAGACTTTGCTTTTTCTATTAGTTTATTTAATTCACGTTTTCATTCTTCATCACTGTCACTATCACTCGTCTTATTTTCATTATTTAATAAATTGTCCATTTTTATTCTTCTTCTCACATATTAAGAACGAATATTACCGACCAACGATACACTATACTGAAAGAAAACAAAAGAAAAGCAGAACCCCGTGGTCGCTTGAATGTACATACTGAGCGAAGGAGAGAGCGAGACAGAGATAGGGTGGTCACGTGGGAGCAATGGTGCGCGCGCTCTTATCGCTATCTCGTTCTCTCTCCTTCGCTCAACATACATAAGTCTTATTACGCGTTTCGAAAATATAAGTTTCGATGAAGACTCACATGCTAGGCTATATGAAGCGACAAATACATAGCAGTGGCGCTGTTAACTTTTTTTTCTCCTGGCACATATACAGCCTAAAAGGACGTATAGAATGTCTATACAGCCTAGAAGGACGTATAGAAAAATGTTAATACGATCGAGAAGGCGCTTGCGCGTATGGAAACCATTTACACGCTGACGATGCTCCGTAGGTAAGAGTCGCCGTACGGGTTAGTAGGCTGAAAATATATATATATATATATTTTCAGCCTACTAACCCGTACGGCGACTCTTACCTACGGAGCATCGTCAGCGTGTAAATGGTTTCCATACGCGCAAGCGCCTTCTCGATCGTATTAACATTTTTCTATACGTCCTTCTAGGCTGTATAGACATTCTATACGTCCTTTTAGGCTGTATATGTGCCAGGAGAAAAAAAAGTTAACAGCGCCACTGCTATGTATTTGTCGCTTCATATAGCCTAGCATGTGAGTCTTCATCGAAACTTATATTTTCGAAACGCGTAATAAGACTTATGTATGTTGAGCGAAGGAGAGAGAACGAGATAGCGATAAGAGCGCGCGCACCATTGCTCCCACGTGACCACCCTATCTCTGTCTCGCTCTCTCCTTCGCTCAGTATGTACATTCAAGCGACCACGGGGCTCTGCTTTTCTTTTGTTTTCTTTCAGTATAGTGTATCGTTGGTCGGTAATATTCGTTCTTAATATGTGAGAAGAAGAATAAAAATGGACAATTTATTAAATAATAAAAAAAAAAAACGAGTGATAGTGACAGTGATGAAGAATGCAAACGTGAATTAAATAAACTAATAGAAAAAGCAAAGTCTAATATAATCCCGCAAAATTAAAAAATTTAATAATAAGTGATTTTAAAGTGATAATTTTTTAGTTTATAATTTTGTTTGTGATTTAGATAAATGATTTAAAAGTTTTTTGTGTGAAGAAATAAATTTAAAATATTTAAAAAAGTTACTGTTTTTTCATGTTAAATAAGAGACTAAAATTCATTGATTATACAAAAAATGTGTTAAACAAATATAGTATTGTTATGATAAAAATAACATAAGAAAGTATTTATATTAATTATAATAGTATTAATATTATTAATAAGCCTTCAAATCTTATAAAAAAAACTTTTGTTAAAAATATTATTCTGTATAAATATTTAATAAATATACTCAAGAAATTTATATTTTTTAATAAATAATAATTGTTCAAGAATTAATTTTATTTTTAAATATTAATCCATTTACTATTTTTTTTAATTTCATAATTTATATTTATATTTACATTATGTTGTCTGTCACTTTTTGACACTACTACATGTACATGTACGCGTGTGTGTACAAAATGCGCATGCGTCAGCAGACGATATCTGTAGTTTACGAACTGTCAGTACGGGTTCGAAATTGCATTTAATTGATATGCAACAAAATAAAATTAATTATTCTGTTAACTAAGTAAGAGTCTTCGTACGGGTTACAAGGCTGAAAAATTTTTTAAGCACCATGAGTGAACCTCGCGTCATTAAAGCTTTCGGCTCATATTTTGTGGATGGATAGAGGCGCCTTAGTCGCTCGCTGCGCTCGCGACTGCGGCCCTACTATCCATCCACAACATATTTTGCCTCAAGCTGTAATGACGCGAGGCTCGCACAAGGTACATAAATAACTAATATATACACACGATCCTCTAACGAAACCGACTTCGGTGTCATATCATACTCCGAATTTGGGTTCTCTATGAAAACAGTATCGTATGACATTCCACACCGGCACTTGTTATACTTAAAATAACCCTGATTTCGGTGTACGATATATCCAACTCTCGGATCAGCCTTTTTTTTTTCACCCTTATATGGAGAATATCTCTCGCGTTTATGAACAATATTAAAACTTTTTATTAAACAATATCCGGTTTATCTTGCCAAGTAATTTAATATTTTTAACAATGTCGAGGTTATAAATTATGCGCATTCTTTTTTTCTTCCCTATTCGTATAATATAATGGCTATATTCGTAAATTTGTATTTGAATAATTGAAAAGCTTTTTTTTTTTTTGTGCTCTGGGAAATAAATAATAATAATACTTTTTTTTTTTTTTTATCAAATTTGACGTGAATACGCGTAGCTATTAAATCTTACATTTGTACGAATAAAAAAATTATTGAAAGTGTTAATCTTTTATTACGGGACGATGACTTGTTTTCTTGTATTTCTTTGCGCGTTCGGAATGAATGATGCCATTGATTTATTCCGAATGTACATACGTCAAACACTTTTTTTTTTTTTTTTTTATTTATTTGAAAGCAGCATTGTGTAGAAACTTTCAATGAACGAAAATTATATCGAAACTTAATAGCCTTTTTTTTTTTACTTTCTCAATGAGTTTAATCAACTGTAAAATAAATTTATAGACGAATTGAAAAATAAAAAATTACTTAATTAAAAATATTCCTTCGTTACTTCTTAATATAAACATAAAATTTATATCCATTTTGGAACAATATATCATTATTTTTATATCGCAATAATTCCAGAAAAGTAAACGCTATACGCGAGAATGTGCAAACATACGGGGCAAGAAAAGAAGCAAGAAAAGAAGAAAGAAAGAGAGAGAGAGAGAGAGAGAGATAAAGAGATGATCGGATCGACTTAAAGGCGATCTTTTACAAAATTATATGGGGCGAACAGCTGCGGGTGAATAAAAAGAATGCGAGAACGCGGGATAATAAAGGTCGAGAGGTTGAAGGGTAAACTCGGAAATAAGTAAATGGGATGATAACGGTGGTTTAAGTAATTACGATAATTAATTATACATGCGCTGCCTTACCTCGGTTTCTTCACTTTTTCTTTTCTTTAATAATGTAATTTGGACGAAATAACTTTTTCTCTCTTTCTCTCTCGTCCACCTCCCTTCGTAAATACAAAGAGGTTAAACATTATCGCGCGAACGTATATAATATTCGGAGGGAAACAGTGTTTTATTGTGCATAGCGTTAGATTCATTTATCGCGTCTCTTCGCCTTTACACGTAGCTGAGGTTTATTTTGACTTGTTAATTTCGTCGCGTTATAAATTTTACATTTAACATAAAATTTATTTTATTTATTTATTTATTTATATATTTATTTATTTATTTTGTTAAACGATAAATTATTAACAATTCATAAAGTTTTTAAATCCTTTCGGTACATGTGTATATAAACGATACGATATCAAAAAGCTATCCGCATCGAAGCAGGTTTAGTACGGTAAAATACGTTAGAATAACATAATCGAGATCTACGTATATTTTCACGCGCGACAGAAATAACAATGACTATAGCGATACCGACGAACATTATTTATTTTCATAACTCAAACTTTAGTACCGAGCGTTGAATGCTAGCATTGAACTCTCGCCTTGTTTTTATTAACATTGCCATACAACGTCATTCGAATGTCTACGTACGGCGTCGACATCATATTTCTAATTTATTCATATGAAAAATAATTCTCTTTGGCTTTGTTATAATACATCTACGTTTCAGTATGCAAAATTCTTTCTTGGAAAACACAACGATCGCAATGTTATTTATTCGAAACATTGTTCAACGCTGTATATCAAGATTTAATCAAACTAGAGAAACTTGTTTCCGTCTCAACGTTATAATACTCGACTCAATTACAACTTTGCTACATCAATATCATCTCATTCGACAGATATATGTCAAAATTATTCTCAGAGGCTGCATAAAGTTAAAATCAGATAATTAAAAAATTAATCGATCGCCTCGGCTTTCGTAATCGTACATTAATGCTTTTCATTGTAATATCGTTACGATGTGTACCAACTTTACGGGCATAATTCACTTTAAACGGATATGTATAAACATATGCGAGTATAAAAAGTAAGCTCTGTAAATTAACGTTAAAAAGTGAGCGTTGAGCAAAGCGTTAGGCATAAATAAAAAAAATTTTCAATGTACGTAAGCAATGTGCATATATATATATATATATACATGTGCAGGATCGGTACGGTTCAATTCTTCTTTCACGCAAGCGTATACATTTATGTATATATATATATATATATATATATATATATATATATATATATATATATATATATATATATATATTATATATCCATAAGCGAGATAAAAGTTTCTCGCGCGCGCGTGCATATTTTTTCGTTGCGCGAAATTACGCCGATGTTACGGTGTAAACTTTCCAACCGTAAGCTCGCTACGGGATTTTAATGAGCTTTTATATGTATGAATTTTTATGCGAATTTATATACCGTATACGTGTGTACATATTCTTTCAATGAACGGCTTTCGTACATAGCCGTACCGTTGTTTGTTATATATATTTGAATATCGTCTTGGAATTTTTAAACTAAAATTTACGATATATTTACGAGTATCGTTTGTTCTGCAATTTTCTTTTCATTCTTTGTTTTTTTTTTTTTTTTTTTTTTTTATTTAATTTGCTTACAATAGACAACGAAATATTTTCAAATTTGATCATTAGAAATAGTTGGATAATATTTACTTTTTTGTTAAACTCTTTTATTAAGCGTACATATATAATAATATTCAAATAAAAAATAGCTTTTGTTATTAATGATTTAAAAAAAAATATAAAAATAATACGCGCGTATAGAGACATTTTATGCCCATAATTCACCTTTAAATTTACCTTTATCATCGCAATTTTAAGATATACATATAACCATTTATAATAACTTTATATAAAGAAAAAAAAACAAAAAAAAAACAAAAAAAATGGAAAGAAATATAAAATATTAAATAAACGAGAGATATCGAATACTCGATTCGTATATTCATATCGTATTTATATATTCGTGCGCCTCGTAAATTAATATCTTCTCAATTAAATTATTCATCAAACAAACATGCATATCCGAGAAAGTCGAGCGAAAAATTGTTATTTCGCGTATTTATATAACCGCGTGTTGCCTCTTTCTCGACACATTTCACCATATATATATACATTAATATTTCCAATACTTTTCAATAAACAATTCAACGCGGAATTTTCGGCAATCGATTCGTCATCCGATATATTACAAAAACATTTTTCTTCCCGTTCGAGCGCATAAAACTGAATTTTTCGACACGACGCCTTCGGAAAGTTAACGAGAATGTAATTTTGCACCTGTAGAGGAAGAGAGCGAGAGAGAGCGAGAGAGAGAGCGAGAAAGAGAGAGCGAGAGAGAGAGAGAGAGAGAGAGAATAAGAGAGGAGACGT
This sequence comes from Chalcis sispes, assembly GCA_949987625.1. NCBI lineage: Eukaryota > Metazoa > Arthropoda > Insecta > Hymenoptera > Chalcididae > Chalcis > Chalcis sispes. The sequence continues at coordinate 12,750,971 of OX465098.1, read as the reverse complement.
TCGTCTGGAGACAGAAGTGACAAGATAAACAGACGGCTCCTGGACAAACACCGTTGCCGAAAGTTTCGACCGGTGAGACGGCTCCTCTTCTCTTTTTCCTTATCGTTCGTGCGCTCGGTTTCTTCCGACGCGTGGGATCTTGCTCGAGGATCGGGGCGACACGTGTTTATTTTCTCGAGGAGAGAAACGAGCCGCTCCTCTCGACTTCTATCAGAGCGGACCACACGCGAATATTCTTCGTCTTCTCCTTCTTCGTACTTCTGGCGTATTTTGTTTTCTTTTGTTGATGATACTTGCGCGGTGAGGTAACGCTTCCATGCGTAGTTAAGGTGTATTGACGTATCGCATTCCTATTCCCTTTTTTTACATGGCTAAGAAAAAATATTAATTTTTTCTTTTAAATCAGATTAGTTAGTGACCTCATTTACCTAGAAAAAAAAAAATTTTTATAAACAATGTATTAAATGAAAATGTAGAAACAATGTACAAATTGAAAAATATTTATTTTACTAAATATATAAATTTTTAATCCCGAAGCAACGTCAATAATTAATACAAAAATTTATTTGAAAAACAATCAGCGTGCGATTATCATAATTCGTCGATTAATGAGTAAAAAAACATATCTACTTTTCATTCGTTCTAACATGTACATCTAAAACGGCATTATATGGCCTGCGATAAAATAACACGTTAAACGGTAGTTATTAAAACTTTCATTCCTTATTCATGTAAATACAGCCGATATAACACATGCCGTAGTTCAAAAAAAAAAAAAAAAGTCTCACGATTAATTTATGCCGAAAAAATTCAGTTATCATAACGGAAAGCAGCCGAATGAAAGAAAAAGAAAAAAAAAATCATCGATTAGTCGCATCGCCTACCGCGCGTATACTTTCTCTTTACAAGTAGCTCTCTAACAAAATTATAATAAAAAAAAAAATAACACTTTCCATCTACGAGTCTCGCTGTGGAAAAAGAGAAAAAAAAAGAATATACCTAACCGTGTCTCTCTCTCTCTCTCTGTCTCTCTCTCTTTATCATTTCCTCAAAGAAATATTCAACGACAAGAATAAACGAAAAATAAAAGAAACGTCGTATAATTCCCATTCAGGTATACATACACATGTACACGAGTGTACAATAATTCGAAGACTACGGCATAACGCGTCGCTTAACTTACCACAAACACGTACGTGTGCGTCGAGAAAGAAGAGACGGAAGAGAAGGAGAGCACGTTAACGTCCGAGAAAGGGTCATGTCGAGTGGGCGTCGGCAAGACAAGGTGCGCGTTAGAGAGCGGAAAGGACCACCCGTGTACGCCGCCGCCGCCGCCGCCGCCGCGTTATCGAAACCTATCTCCTTATTTTATCTCCGTTTTCTCTGCCTCTCTTCTTCTCTATCCATTGTCCTTCTTTCCTATATACGCACGTTATATATATATATATATATATATATACGCACGTAAGCGAGTTAAGCTTCTATCTTGCGAATTATTCCGCATTTTAATCGCGCGCGCATATTTTTCCCGCATTGCTGTGTACGCATAACGAGTAAAGAAAATTGACTTACGGGATTATTGTGCGATGCGTTTTTTTTTTTTTCTTTCTCCTTTTCTTTTTCTTTTTTTTTTTTTTTTTTTTTATTTTGTGAAAAATATTTTGTTATCGGTGCTCGGTGATTTTATGAAATTTAAATTGTAATTTTTAAAAAACTGATGTAGTTTCATTTGCATTGACGTAAAATTTTATTCGTCTTATTCTTAAGACATAAATTAATGTCGATCAAGAAACAAATATTCATCAGTATATAAGTATAATGCTAACGAAAATCTATAATTATTTTATATTGTATCTCCTCGTCGTGTTACGTTTTTTTCCTCACTGCGTAGACATACGCGCGTCGAGTGCATATTCAATAATGCCGTCGCATATATACTTACCTCATTTATTTTCTCGCCTCGTTCTCTCTTCTTCCTCGTGTTACAAAAGATATCCGCCTTGATAGCATAAGGTGGCATTTAAATTCCGTAATGCGTTACCTAACGCTTAATTAAATTACAACCGAGTGAAATATTCCAAGCGTCTTTATTTCATGCATTCCTGTTTAAATCGTCGTTCGTGTTTTCGGTTTGATTTTAAGCGTTGATACCAGGTTAATACCACAAACTTTACTATTTTAATTATTTTTATCTATATTAAAAATTGTCTCGATTAACGAAAAATTTCAAAATTATATTATATTTACATCAACTTTCGTTTATTTTTAATCTTACAATTTCTATAAAAAGTAAAAAAAAAAAAAAAAAACAAACAAATAGGAACGAAAAAAAAGCAATCAAACTCGACGGCATATTGAGCGAACTAGCAAACAGAGAAAGTCGCACTCGTATACACATGCAGATATATATATCTGTGTATAAGCGGGTGTCGACGAGTCTAGAGATAAAATTTCAACCGCTGTTATCTACGATTTGCACCGATGGAAAACATTTCACGCGCACTTTGCACTCCTCCGTTACTCGCTCATTTTCCAACCGAGTCCCATACACGTACATATACGTGTATATACCTATGTAAACGCGAAAGTCGCGCTGTTTGTCTATCGCCGAAATTGGAAAAGTACGCGAGCGCTCGCATATAGATATATACGTGTGAGTGTGTATATACATATAGTATATATATATATATATATATATATATATATATGTATTCAGGGCGCGTCGAGCGAAGAGAAAGAGAGAACACGTCTTTCGCGATGCAGTTAGGTTGGCTCGTTTGTCCATCGTTCAATGGAGCAGGCAGTCATTCAAGGAACGAATGAGAAAGAGGAAAGATCGTCCCCTCTTGGATTCATAATAACGCGTGACTCTTCTCTCTCGTGAGCCGGTCGTGTGCATAAGGGGAAGAAGGATGGAAAGCGAAAGAGACGAGGCACACCTGGAGATTATATATACCGTAGTTGCTCGATATGCGTTTTCTATGGCTGCGCGCGCGCGCGCGTGTGTGTGTGTGTGTGTGTATGTATGTGTTGCTGACGCTCGCATTGAGATGGTCGTGTGTAAAGGACGTTGTTGTCGTTCGCCTCGAACTATTGCCGATGCTTGCGTTTTGTATAGAATGTTTTCCGTTTCGTTGTTAGCTTGCTCGATTGGACTTTTTCCTATTCTTCTTCTTCTTCTTCTAATTTTCTTTTTTTTTTTTTTTTAGTCGTGCTCGCACGCGTTTGTGCGCATGGTTTGATTTGTTACTTCTTGCGAACGGAAAATTTTTCTTTTGTTTTCGATGCTTTTCGAGGGGAAATGGTATATAGGCTCTTGATTAAAAAGAGTTTTATTCGGGTAAAATTGATAAAGTGAAATTGCAGATATTAAGATTTTGAAAAATATTCGGTGATGTTTTTATCGCGACTATTGAACCTATATTTTACTTCCATTGATAAAAGTAATGAAATAATTAAAATTTTTTTATTCGATTTTAATAGTCGATTTTTTCACGCCAAAAAGAGCAAAAAGTTATTCGATAGTTTTTACCAAAAAATATTGAAAATAATTATCCTTCCGATGATATTCAAATGATAAAATTAATCGATTCAAGTAAAATATGTATAAAATGTTTTTTGACCCTCTTTTTTAAAGCTTAAAGTCAAATTCATTTAAAATTTTTACGTTCGATCATTCGATGAATAAAAAATCAACTATAACGTTTACAAAACGTCGGTTCAAAAAAGTTAATATACAAAATTTATCTTTATTATTAATATATTCAATATGTGTATTGTTACATCATTGAGTTAAGAAAAAATTGACTTTAAATTATTACAATCTTAAATATAAAAACAAATAAAACTTTGATGAAAATAATAACACGGCTTATTTTTCACGTTTTAAATATAACTTTTATTAAATAATATACGAAACGAACGATAAATAAAATGTCGATAAATAAGAATTTATGAAAATACTGACAAAATTTAATGTACAATTAAGTTTAATTCGTACTGTTATAAACCATAAAATTTTAAAATAATAAAAATTTTCTTTACATAAAAGTAAATTGCATACATTTGTACAAAATCGTAACAATAAATCAAAGCCTTCAATAAAAATCTTAATGATCTTGTAATTTCAACATATTTCCTCGAAATTAAACGATTGAAACAACCAACGTATAAAAAATGCACACATAAACCGCTCTTAATTTCATGCAGTATAAAAAAAATTAACAACAATTCCCGGATATAACGAATAAAATAAACAATAATAATAATAAATCACGCACACATCGATAGTAATAAAAGCGCATTTAACGGCGCGCGTAAAAAAAAAAAGAAAGAAAAAAGAAAAACAAACAGCGAGCGCATCATACGAGATCGCGGATACATACACACTCGCCTAAGTGCACTTATACTTTTTTTTTTTTTTTTTTTTTTTTTTTTTTTGTGCACGAGAAAAGGCGGTACACGGATTTGTGAGTTACGGAATATGAAAAAGAGCCTTTTTTTTTTTTTTTTTTTTTTTATTTTATTTGTTTTGAATCGGTGGGCTTTCAAACTTTTAGTACACTTTGTGTGGTCAAGAGGGGCAAAAGGGCAACAGAAGTAGCATGAATTTAAAGGGCCATTTTATCGCTCCCTTTTTCCCTCTATCTTCATCCTTCTCCTTCTCTGTCAATCGCGATATGGAGTATTTTTTACTCGTGGTACTACAGAGTAACGATAAGGTAAATGTGCGACCGCTCGTTCGAAGCGAATCGATAATTGAACGCTGGAAGGGAATATTTTCCGATGATGCGGTAGAAAACTTTCGGCCATTACGCGATCGCGCCGACAAAAGTGCGACTTTCGATGCGCTCGATCCTCGTGTCAAAGTGCGACGATGCTTTTTCGGTATTTAATAACCTCGGCCCTCTCTGTATCTGTTTATATCTATACGTATATATTAACGCTCAATGCTGTCGAATGTTTTTTTAATCGATAACATACATGTATATATATAGATGAGCTTCTGTGGCTTTAGCGCCGTAGCTTTATACGTTTGATGTTGTGATGCTGAATAAAAACATTTTTAATTATCCTTTGCAATACGAGGAATAAAGTATGGTTATAAATTATCGAATATACATTAAATTTATATATTAATGTGAAAAAAATTCATTTAATTAATCTTTTATTTATTTTACATTATTCGATCGGCATGAAAATTTTATTAATTTTAAAGTAATTGTTAATAATAAAAGTTCAATATTAAAATTCAAATTTTTCTGTAATTTTATTCAGATATTTTAAATCGCAATGATTTTATAAGCATTTCTAATTAATTACTTTATTGATTTTTAATTAATTGAAAAAAAAAAAAAATCTGTAAAACATTTTTTATCCATTATTTTTAATAAAGACAATAGTACCGTCATAATCTATGAATTACTCAGATATTTAATATCGTCGATAATAATTTTAGGTAAAGATGACGAGAAAAATTTACGTTTAATTGAAAAAAATCGTGTCTTCAACCACATTAAATTAAAAATAATAAAAACTTAAAGTTTTTGTTTTATCGAATGCAATTTAATCGATAAAAAATGAAAAGAAAGGAAAAAAAAAATATCTTTGCTGAGAAAAAAGGTATTCCACTTTGCTAACAAAAAAGCTGTTAGTCCTCGATATTAAAGACATTAATTCTCTAACTCGGTTAATACTCTAGCCTCTCTTCTGAGAAAGAAAAAAAAAAAAAAAAAAAAAAAAAAATATGTATACGTATATAAAAGAAAAAAAAAGTGAAAGAGCAGCGGTATGCACTTACAGGTATAGTCTTCGCAAAACTTATACGCGTCCCTTTAAATTGCGCCATAAAATCGCGCGCGCGTGCGACTCTCGAGAACTCCCTTGTACATTCGCACGAGAGCGCGTTTACTTTCTTTTTTGTTTTCTCCCTCTCTCTCTCTCTCTCTCTCTCTCTCTTTCTCTTCTTTTCTTTCTCCCTGTGCATCTTCTCCTCTCTTCTATCTGGCTCTCTTTCGCTGCGTACAGCAACGACTTCCGGACTTTGTTTTCGCTGGGAGACGCGTATTTACAGCGGCGCGTCGGCGAGATAATGAGGCGCGATTCGCGTCGGGAAGTTTCTCCTCTCTCTCTCTCTCTTTCTTTCTCGCTTCGCGTGAGCTTTTCTTCCGTGTATATATATATATGTATATGTACGAGGATGCGAGAGGTTTCTTCTTACCTATATAGGTGTGTGCTGTGAGCACGACGAAATGAGATCTTCGGATAAAAGTTTCCATTTTGTTGTGCATATGTGTGTGTAAAGAGATGAAAATTTTTATTGTACTTATAAGCGAAATTTTTTGAATTTATGAAAATATAACGATGTGATTGTTTTTTTTTTTTTTTTTTTTTTTTTTTTTTAAACTTAGGTATATAAAATAATAAACACATCATTCTGTATTATTTTACATCTACAATTAAAATTTTATTTCATTGTTTTCTGCATTTAAAAGAATTTTTTTAATTTTCACGCTGTTAATTAAATTATTTTATACTGTCCACAAGTTGTTATCATAGAGGAAAAACATAAATATCAATAGAGAAGTAAGTAGAAATTGACTTTTAATAAGTCTAATTATACACGATACGTATGTACACGAATAATTTTAAAATTTGACTAGGAAATGAGAAAAAAAAATCAAATGCATTCGGCTTTTAAAAGCCAGTCGATATGAAAACGCAATCAATTTTATTAAAAAGTCCGGATTTATCGAAATACCCAACAAAACTATTAAATTCTACGCTGTAATCCTATTTAATCCTATCGATCTAAAACTCACCTATGATTGCTTTGCTATGATCTCGGATAAAATTCACATCCGCGTGAACATTCGCAGCTGAAGGGGATCAACAATAATACTTCTGGACGAAATCGACGATGCAAGAAATGAAGAAAAGAAGAAGAAGAAGAAAAATAAAAAGGAAAAAAAAAAGTCTCGATCTTCTTTCAATGTCGATAATGGAAGGGAGGGAGGGCAAGTCGGTAAATCACAGAACGAACGCGCGTACTACGGACGAATGAATGGAGTATATATATATACGCATTTTGTCATGGAGATGACTCGATTTGACGTTAAGGAGTGCCGAGCTGAAGCTTCGAGCGTATTTTTTTTTTTTTTTTTTTTTTTTTCATCGTCTTTTTAAAGGAACATCTCCATCTCTCGTTCTCTCTCTCTCTTTCCGTCTTCTTTTGTTCGGACACTCCAGATGTCACTCGAAGAGAGAGAAAGAGAGAGAGAGAGAGAGAGAGAGAGAGCGCGGTTCGAGAAATTCTTTTTTTTTTTTTCCTACATTCTCGAGAGCGAATCGATGCACCTAACGCCGAAATGGATGACGGACGAATTTGAATGTATACGATAAAATATCTACGGATGCGCAAGTATACCTACGTTTGTCGAAGCTGGAGAAGTGCCGCTGGTATATATATATAGATACAGCGTGCTTGTTAGTTTTCTTTTTCAGGGGTTCTTGTAATAATAGCACTCTAAGGCAACGACAACATTAACTCTTGATCACGGTGAATGCTTACTTTGTCCGCTAGCCTTTGAATTTGCTTAGAAAGCTTGAAAAATTTTATATTTATTACGTTTTTTGAATCTATACAATTAATCATTATGTATGAAATTATATATTTAATGCGTAATAATTGCGAGTAATAATAATAATAATAACATTAATAATGTAAAACATCTAAGTAAAAGCTCATCGTAAATAAAAATATTATGTATTTATGTACGAATTAAAAAGTCCTTTTATTCTATTCGAATGCACGAATGAGAATTTAAAAGAAGCCGCTCTTTATTTTTAATTTCATATGCGCACTGTGCTTTAGAATTTTTTAAATATCTAAATATATATATATATATATATATGTGAGATTAGTCGAATAACTTCCATGGAATTTCAATGAATTTCTTTTTATTTCGGAAGGTGAATGATCATCGCGCATAAGTAATCACCAACTTTAAAAGTACAACTAAATAATCTCACTTAGGGCGGTACATCAAAGGCGATTTTTATATGTGACTCCGATCGATGCTTAGGATAAATTAATCGAGTACTGGCTACTTTTTTGAATTTATGTCGAGATTGTGCGTCTTGAAAGAAAAATGATTTTGAGATAAGAAAAATTTCAATATGTAAGTTAACTCGCGCATTATTTTGATAAATGAAGGAGATATAAGTACGCGTAAAATATTAAATTTTTATTCAAAATGCGTTTAAATGAATTTTATAAATTAAAATTATTTTTTAAATATAATGTATTTATGAACAAGAAGAAGACATTATCGTTATTATTTCAGTTCTAACATATGTTTTACATTTGATCGATAAAATATTGTTTCAAAATTTCATTGTGTAAACTAAAAAATAGCAATTATCCGTTTCTATTATTAAATTCGACAAAATTTTTCATTTAAATTAAAAAGATTAAAAGAAAATACATTTATAATTTTTAAAAAATTTTTAGATTTTAAATATTATAGGAAGATAAACCTGCGATTAATTGTTTATAAATCGGCAGATATTTTTTTAAGTGCTCGAATACATTTATCACATCGGTGTATATGCTAAACATAAATCAAAATTTCAACCACTTCATAATATCGGATAGTTTTGGCAAATGTCCAATCCAACGAAGAGAGAAGAGTACACATGAAAGATATATCGAATAATCAAAAGCCACCGAAGGACGGTAGTAATCCCGAGCGAGATGGAAAATTCCGAGTAGCCGGGCAACTGGTAGAAAGTACCAGTCCGACGCTATTAAGTCGACACTTTACGGGGTGCGAAGAAAGGAGGCGCGGCTCGTGACACAATGGCCTCCCGCTGCGGCTGTACAGCGTAGGTACACACCGCGTACATATATACATGTATACACGGGAATACCTGCCTGCTTGTTCCTCCATATCCCCCCCCCCCTCCCTCCCTCGCTCCCTTCTCCTTCTTCTCCTCCTCCTCTTCTTCTTCTTCTTCTTCGTCGTATACGTGTCGGGAAAGAGCTTTACAAGCGAAGCCAACGGCGACGCTTCACCGCTACCGGTCAAATATTCATAATGGGGACGACGCCGCCGACAAAGACGCCCTTATTTCCTCTTGGACGGTTGTATTGTGGAGAAAAAGAGCGGCGATAGCGCAAGGCTTTTCTACTTTGGAAATCTCTTGGGTACTGCTCTCTCTCTCTCTCTCTCTCTCTTCTCTACGTCTATATACACTTGTAGGTGTGCATACGTTTGTTTATCTTCGAAGCGCGTTATGTACGTGCGATCGATTGCTTTTTCACTCTTCGTCTCTCTTTCTCTTTCTTCCTCTCTTTCCTCAACACTAGTGCTAGAATAAATATTGTCTTTTGCTCCGACGAGCGAAGCGCTTGAATTTTTGGGAATAAATTTCCGAGCCGAACGACCATTTTTCTTGGGATGATGGATCGGTTTCCTTTTGCTGGCGGGGGAGGGGGAACGATAGGACAATGTCTTTTTTCTATTATTTATGTCGCGAAAAGAAATTTCATAGTCGTTATACCGACGATTATATTTTTCTTGGTAAATGCAATTTTAGTGTATTCGAGTATTCTTTGTTAAAACATTTGTAAGGAATGAACTGTGAATGTATTAAGTGAAACGAGAAATAATGGTTAAAATAAATATGAATACACAGTCGAAATTATCAAAATATGTCCGCAGGATTATCGCTGCTATTTACAGTAAAGAAAATAATATTTTCATTCGTAATCGTGGGTATAAGAGAGTACATAAAGAGGAAAAATTTTTCACACATGAGCAAATCTTTCGCATCCTGGCACTCGGTGATAAGAAGACCAAGAGAATAATTTTCATAACAGTCCCTTCGAAAATCGACAGCCCCTAATAAAAACAAGCAAACCTCAACATATATTATGTCTATAAATAAAAAAAAAAAAAAAAAAATACAATAAACATTCCTTTCCGCAACGAAATTTTCTCGTTTCACGCAACAAACCGACACGAATAAATAGGAAAATCGGGATACTCACTCGTTTACAGCTCGGTGGTATATAAATGGACATTGTGCGTTCGACCGAACGCTCGAGCGAGTCTGTTTATTTTCGCGCCCTTTTAATATGTCGCGCGGTTCCTTGCGTGCGTCCGGTTATATATGACGCGCGACTTGGATTTATTAACGAGGCCGTTTAAGCGAGGAGTAATGGTTTATATTATACGCTTGTGTTTTTTATGAAATGGAATTTTCGAAAATTTTCGATGTTACGGAACTATATGTGGATACGATTTGGAAAAATAATTTTGATGAAAAATTAGCTTCGTCAATTTTTTTCAGAGGATTAACCCTTGTTCTAAATACTTATTTTTTTTTTTTTTTGAAAATTAATTTTTTTCAATGATTAATTATTAAACGATTAATTATTTCAATGATTAATTAGTAAAGCATAGATAAATTTGAATAAGTAATAATTCTTTTTAGTTCATTTCAGAAATACTGCAAAAAAAGTTTGTAAAATAGTATTACAAACATATTTAGTATTTTATTATTCTACAAAGTTTTATACAAAGATTTACAAATTTTCAAAATTCAATCGTCAATTCGAAAAAAAAATTGAAATACCATCAGAATGAAGTAGCGTTTTCAATCGATCGCAAAGTTATCTTCGAAAAAAAAAAAAAGAAGAAAGAAAATAACCGGTCTTTGCACGTAACGCCACGATTCCGCATTGTTTATTTTCACAGGGGCGTCGATACAAGTAACTTCCGCTCGAACGCGGACTAATTTACCGAGGCGACTCTGAAAACGGCAAAGAACTCCGCCGCTTTGTATACGCAATTCGGTTACAAATATACGTATATATTCTATATATATGTACATAAGCGCAAGCCGAACAAACTTTTCTTTTCCGGGAATACATGTACATACAGCGAAAGGCAACATTTAACGCAACCCCGAGAAACCGAACAAAACATTCGCGCGAATACCGATGCGGCCGATATGTATTCGAGTATATATGTATATATGTACGTATGTTTGTGTGCGTGCGCGTATATACATTTTGGTCGATTTATAAGCCCGGTAAATTGAAAGCTCGAGGTGGCTTTTTGATTCATCGTTTCCGGGCGCGATCGAGGCGCAATAATATTCGGATGATCGGCGCCAGCAGCGTTTGCACGAAAGCAAACAAAGCTCCGCGGAGCGTAAGCAAGAATTACGCCCACTATCCGGGGAAAATTAATACGCCCGCGATGCTTATCCCTTGTTTTCTCTTTTCGTTTCTTTCTTTTTCCTTTTTTTTTTTTTTTTGTTTTATCGTCAACGAGTTTGCGGTGAACTACATTTTTTTTTTTAACTTTCTTGGAACGACGACGATAAAGTTTACTTTTTTTTTTTTTATTTTATCGTAAAATGATGTTACTATTATAGGTGTGCAGTTTTTGCCATTTCCGTAAGGAGTACAACAGTTGAAATTCTGAATTGAGTTACTTTCTTACTACAAGTATAGTTAGTGTATTTACTGTAGCATTCTTTTTAATTAATATTTACAGAAAAACTAGTCAACCTTCAATTGCTGAAGTTGAACGTGAAATTTTTCAATTTTTAAATATTTTACAAAAACTAAAACTTACAAGGTATTATTTTTAAATTATTTTTAAAATTTATAATCAATAGGTAGTCGTTGAAACTTTATCGCAAAAACAATTGTTCGAACAACTCGAATTCCTCGAATAAATCTAAACAAAACATCTGAAATGAAAAAAAAAAAAAATATATATAAATAAATAAATAAATAAATAAATAAATAAATAAAGTGAAAATCAGTGCGCGCTTATTGGAAAAAAAGATTGTAAGAATGTCGGTTCACACATCCATGTATATACATATACACACATGCGAATATATATCAAGGCGATGATCTACGAGATGTCGATCGCCTCTGGGTACGACGTCAAGTGTGCATACGTAAGAGAAGCGCACGGGAGAGAAGAAATTTGGCGCAACTCGTGCCCCGAAGCGGCTTTCGTGACATCCGGATTACTCCTTTACTTTTTTTTTATTTTTTATTCTTTTTTTTTTTTTTTTTTTTTTTTTTTTTGTCTCCTCGTTTCTCTCTTTTATTTTTTGCGCGCGTATGTATGTATATACATATAAGCCATGATTCTTGTTTTTCAAGTGCGGCGTTAAGTGTTTACGACTCTTAACTGAAGCAATTGCTTTTTTTTTTTTTTTTTTTTTTTTGCTTTTTTGCTTTTTATTCTTGATTGGAGGGAAGAAGTATTCTGATGGTCGTAGCTTGTTTCGTTTGCGAGAAGCAATTTCGTACTTGAATTACAAAATTTAGTTTTAGAAAGTTATATTATCGTTTAATCGAAGAGATATTTTTTATTCTTTCATTTAAATATGTATCATAGGGTAGAAATGTACTTATTGTAAGTTAATTTTTTTTTCTTTTACTATTTACTATTGTTTATTAAATAATTACTGTCCAGCATCGATTCTATATCATTATTATTATCGGAAATTTGTAAAAGTACGAAAGAGCGCTTATTAAAATTTATTACCGTACGCTTTGCTGGTTTACTTTATTTTTTAATATAATTATTATAAAATATACTGTACGAATAACTCGGAAGTTTTGATTCTATTTTCGGCGTAACAATGAAGCTTTTGTTTGAATGAATAGCTCTAATTTAAGTAGATGTACTGGAAGCCTGGTTATAATTACTTTAGTTTTGAGTTTACGTTTTCGACGGCATTCCTCTATTGTTTCATCAAAGCGAAAGCAATTATAAAAGATGATAATAAATTTTAAACATCTCGCCAAAATTATATTAAACATTATTAATTTGAAAGTAAGAATTCTTTAAAAGGTTTCCCTAAGTTTTTCGCATAATAAATAATTGACGAAATTAAATAAACGTACATTCGATTTTATTAATTTAAAATGAATATAAATTGAATCGTTTGCATCGACATTTTTTTAACGCTTATTGAAAATTAATTTTTATCGGCGAAAGTTTTTGAAGCTTCAAAAAAGTATTTTAAATACTTTGTAATTATGATAAAAATTAACACTTAAAGACTATTTTTATTAATAAAATCATCTACTTATTGAATTATGTATCAATAACTAATTAGTTTAATAAGCCATCTATACGTATACTAAGCATTAGCATTAAAGCTAATTTTCTTAAATCTTTAAAGTTATTCTTAGCGGACATATACAATGACGTTGTATTCTTAAACGAAAAATCGACGTCTGTTTTTAACCAGCAATAATATATATATTAAAAAGTAATAAGTCGCAAAATTTTAGAGAAACAACAATTTTTTTTTTTTACTTTTCTTTATGCGTAAAAATTATAAATTTATGTTCAAGTCTCTTTAAATTCGCACAAAGATTAAAAGCCACATAAAAATTTTCAAGAAAGAGAAAGTCCAAAATCCACGTTGTCGATATAAATTTTTTTCTTTAAAAAAAAAAAAAAGGAAAATCGCCGTTTGTCTTTTTAAACGTGTGTCATAAAGTTTACTATATATACCAAACTTTAAAAAATCGCAACGGTGCGAGTTGTGTTCGCGCGTTTAGGCTTCTCGATGATATTATTATGTTTTTTTTTTTTTTTTTTTTTTTTTTCACGCGGGCGTAGTTCACCCGAAGGGAAATCAAATTTCCCCGGTAAACTTTGTTTTCGTAATCGGGGAAAAATAAAGCACTAGTCGTCCGAAATGTGGAATAATACGACGTGGATGAAAGCCAGGAAACTTTCCTCGCGCGTCGCCTTTCTTGGATTGTGCACGACATTTTTTTTTTTAGACAAGGCATAACTTTTTCTTTTTTTTTCTTTCGTTTTTTTTTTTTTTTTTATTTCGCGTTGTGGCTGCGTGTTCCGCGCGAGGCTGTATTGCGTTTTATGGATGCGATACGACTGTTTGGCTTTGTTCGCCGACTTCGTGCATAGCGTAACGAGTAAACGGAAACTTATAATGGATGGATATGCTTTTTACGTAATAGAAAATGTGATATTATTTTGTTGATAACATTAATAAACATGCATTATCTTAATACATTTTTACATTGGTTTAATAATTGTTTTGGTAAAAAAAAAAAAAAAAAAAAAAAAAAAAAAAATTAATAAGATTATTATAAACCACATATTAATAAAATATTTTAGGAAATACTTTTAGTTGCTTTATTGACTATAAATTTACAATATAATTTTTACAATTATTTTAATGCAATTTTTTAATTTTAAATTATTTAGACTAAAATGATTTAAATAAAAATTATATTTTAGTATTGTTTCACAATTAATTTTTTTTTAATATATAGTAAGTATATATTATCTTTTCATTTTTAATTTTAATCACGTGAATGTTCAAAATTTTGCACGATAATTATGATAAATACGTTTGAATAAACGAAAGGATTAAAAACTAATTTTGCTTAATATTTTCCGTTTACGCAGCATGAAATATAAAAAAAAAAAATTATAATTATTTAACAAATAATAATAATAATAATAATAATAAAAATATTTACTGAAAATAATATAAATGGTTAATATTTTTATGAATTATTTAACAGTAGCGTACGCAATAAATTTTGCAACATAAGTTCGCTCCTTCAATAGCCATCTTTTTTTCGTTTTCTTTTTCTTCTTATTAGATTCCAAAGCACCTTTTATTGCTCATTTAATTGTCGACGAGCGCACGCACAATATAGACATCGATAATCTTCGTCGAGCCTTCGGCGCTTTTCGATACACACTCGCGGAACGTATCGTATCGTAAAAGTAAAAAACGTTCCAGAGAGAGAGAGAGAGAGAGAGAGAGAGCTCATGGCTTTTGTACTCGCGTTAATAGTTCCTTTTGTCCGCCCACTTGTATTAAGCAAATGAAGCTGAATTACACACCGGACGCGTCTAAATTCAACTATATATACGCACCCGTGTATTCGAGGACGCAAATTCGTGACGCTTTTCTCTTAGCGGCGCAAAAGAGAGAAAGAGAGAGTCCTGTAATTAAATTAACGACGAGCAAGCTCGTCGTGGAATTTAATGTTTCGCGAGTCCAGAACTCGTCGACGTATGACTTTCTTTTTTTCTCTCTCTGTCTTTTTTTCTTACGTCTCTTCCTTCTTCCCTTCCGTCTGCCTTGACTCCGACACGCTTGCGGCACTTCGGGCTTTATTTTTCTAGGTGTAATAATTTCCTTTTTTATTTTATTTCGTACTTTTATTTTTAGTTACCCGCGAGAGCGTTGAGATTTTAATATTCTCGCGCATCGTTCGGCGCGTAAATTTTCGGATGCGCTCGTGAAAGTTAAAAAACATTCGTTTGTCGTTGCCGGACGAAATGACGCTTGTATAAAAATTATGGCGTTAAACGTTGATAAATTGTGTCTTATAAATCGTTTGACTTTTTCAACGTATAAATAAAGGGACGTTGGAGAATTTGAATTTTATAAAAAAAAAAAAAAAAAAAGAATTAATTTTTATTAGAATATAGAAGCAACTTTATGTTTTTTTTTTTTTTTTTTTTTTTTTATTAATTAAAATCATGCTATAATAGATTTTTATTTTTTTTTTATTTTGTAACGATAACGGTGATTTATTTTCTGTCGAAGGAAAGAATAAAGAAAGTTATAATAAATAAAAAAAAAAAAATAAATAAAATCTTATAATTGTGACTAATTTGAAAAATAGCTTTTGAAAGGAATTTAATTCAAATTAATTAGTAACTGTACTTTAGAAGATATAAAAATGAATCTCAAGACAAAAACGAGTTTAATTTCGTAACGGTTTATAAGATAAAAAAATATTTAATCATTAAATTTAAATGTATATACTAGTAAAACTCAATAAAAAAGATAAGTGACAAAATAAAATGGATCTTAATTTTGCATAATATAATAGAAATTTATTTATTTCTATTAAAATTTTTGTCAATGGCAAGATTTCCAACGATTTTTTTTATTATCTATATACAAAGACCAAATGAGCAACATAATTAATAAAAATTTTCTCTTTCTCTATTAATTAAATAATAGAGATATTTACTAATAGGTACAAACATTTTTTTTGGGATATTATTCGATAAAACACTGCAATCGCTCTATTTTATAAAATATTTTATTAGTATCTGTTAAAATGTTTTAAGTAACTTAAGTACTATTTAAATTTTACCATAATAAGCATATTAACATGTTTTTATTATAATTAATTATGAAATTTTATGGCGATTTTAGCTTATTTGCATCAATGGAAATTTTTGAATTTTAAAACGATAGTTTTAAACGAACGTTATAAGCTTTATTGCATTTTAATACTTGTTAACTTTCATCAGTCGAAACTTTTTATTTTTATTTTTCCCAGTTTCGTCGATGAAAAAAACATCGGGACGTTAATTGCAGGCTTAAAAAAAAAATGGCTCGTCGCATCGCGCACTAATGAAAATTTGAGCGATTCTGTAAGCGCTGAATTTTCGAAATTACAGAAAATTGTTTTGTCGGCTATATTTGATAATGCGCAACATTGAGTAAAAGCCGTGTAATTAAGTTTTATTTAAAATGTATAATTGGGATAAATTTTTTTTTTTTTTTTTTTTTTTTTTTTTTTTTTTTTTTTTTTTGGGATAACGTGTATCTGAATAAAATAGTAGAAAATGGCATCGTTAAAAATTGATGTATTGTTTGATAAATTAAAAAAAAAGAAAATTAAATCGAGAATAATAACTTAATTTTAACTTTTACCATATTTATAAAGCTTTTTAGATTATTTATTTATAATTAACATTTATTTTTTTGTTTCAGGTATGGTCATTTACGCTTATTTTCAATCTGATCTTTGGTAAGCCGAATCAAATGTTTATTTAAACAATTGTTTATAACAATTTATAAATTAAAATCAAGTAAATATTGATAAAAAATATGCATATTTAATTTCCAAGTAGTAGGTGAAAAATAAAGCAAGTCAAAGATGCATGAATATATATTTTCATAAAAATTTGATTAAATAAATATGATAATTAAAAAACCGACAGCGTAAATATATTAAATCATTAATAAACGAGAATTAGAAAAATAATAATAATAATAACAATGGCATGAAATAATCGAGACGCTGATACTGAAAATTAACATTGTTACCTCAGATCGTATACGTCGGTGCATATACCTAGCCGGAATGTTAAGTAAATTAATTAACTTGTCTGTGAAAAAAGAGTGAGCCAATGAGAGAGAAAGAGAGAAAAAGACAGAGAGAGCGAGAGAGAGAGAGAGAAAAAAGAATCGAAAAGAGTAGAGAGCAAACGCGAAGAAAAAAAAGGAAGAAGGCAAAAGAATTGCCGAGAGCCACAAATAAACGAGCAAGAAAATGTAACGGAAGACCTAACCTCAATTAACGTAGCTTGGCGCATCGGTTCTCGGCTGATGCTTTTTGAAGGCCGACGAACGAACGAACGCTTTCCCGAGCTCGGAACAGAAAAAGAGA
The DNA here is from genome assembly GCA_949987625.1 of Chalcis sispes. Lineage (NCBI taxonomy): Eukaryota > Metazoa > Arthropoda > Insecta > Hymenoptera > Chalcididae > Chalcis > Chalcis sispes. The sequence goes on along the minus strand of OX465098.1, from coordinate 12,733,456 downwards.
GGAAGATAGAGAGAGAGAGAGAGAGAGAAGCCCGCCGGCGGGTTAAGGGAGAGAAAGAGAGAAATATGGAGCCCATCGGCAGAGAAAGAGAGAAGATGCCACCGCCGTTGCCGCGATGTACGTATACGCGCACGGACCAGTCAGAGGGATGTTAGCCGGGGGCATCGTACGTTTGTCTGGGGCAGGCATACAGAGAGAGAGAGAGAGAAGAGGTTAGCCAGTTTCGTTGTACGTACGAGAAAGAGAAGGAGAGAAAGAGAGTTATCCTATTGGTTATATACGCACGCCATGAAATCCCCGAGCTATCTTTCTCCCTGTCTTGTTGAATATATATTGTTCTCTCTGTGTCTCTCTCTCTCTTTCTCTCCCTCTCTCTCTCTCTCTCTCTTTTGCTCTATCTGTCGTGTTTATCCCTTAGTTCACCGTTGGTTTATTGTCTCCTCTTTCAAGTGCTCTAAAATTTGCAAAATTTCATTCTCGCGCGCGTAAGCAAAACGTTGCGATGAAAAAAAAAGAAAAATATAATAATCGGTTTAAAATTTTTCCGAATAAGTAAATCAAGCGTATGTATTTACAAATAATTTTTTTAGAGTTATCAAAAATTGAAGATACCAATCGATATTATCATAAAGCTTATTCAATGTAATTTATTATAACGTGAAACTACTTAACCATTTTACGAGCACAAGATCGCGAGTAAAACCACCCTCGTAGCCCACATTTTTTACTACTTATGTACATATGATAACAATTGTCTTTAATTTTTGCGGAATATACTTATAAATTTTGTAAATAAATAAAATATGCAATTTTATAAATCGATGCACATTCAATATTTAATACATTATTCTATGCCGCAATCGAACCGTATGCGGTACGTTCTGATGAAAAAAATTATTTTAGACTGAATTAACGAATGCTCGTCACATATACTATATATGTGAATCTGGTAAGAAAGGATTCTTATTCTTGATTCAAAATCTTATGATTATCATATTTTTAATGCTAAACAGTTATATTCAAATTCAAATTTACCATTTAAACAAAAAGTAATAAATATACAAAACAAAAAATCAGCACGCGACGCGCGCAACTATTATCGCGAAAATTTACTTCGCGAATTTTCTTATAAATTTTAATACAAAAACTTCAGATGAATTTCTCAAGATGAATATTCAATTGAGTTTTATTTAATCTTTACTTAGAGAGCATCATAAAAATGTTACAAAACAATAAACCAATGTAAATCATATTTCCATCATCGGTGTTGTGTACACCTTTAGCGCGCCCTTTATGATTCTCTTTCTAACACGTATATGTAAAGAAATAAACCCCTCGAAAGCAACGTTATTCACCCCTCCGTTTATTTTGATTCTCGCGAAATCGCTTTTTATTTCGCTTCCTATTATTAGTTTCGCTCGCTCGCTCCTTTCCTTTTACATCTCTCTATCTCTCCCTCTTTCTCTCAATCGTCTTCTCTTATCCTTCCCCTCTCTTGTCAAAGAGAGAAAGACAGACAGAGAGAGAGAGAGAGAGAGAGAGAGAGAGAAAAAGAGAGAAAGAGAGAGGATCTCGGTTTCTCAACTTGTATATACATCCCGGCGGTTCACCCTTATACTTTCGGTGCGTTTCTGCAGTTGGCGTGTCGGACGCACACACGCGCCCTGTAGCCCGAAGGCGATGCTAGATTAGCGCCAACGGCGTATACCGTCGATGATTCTTATTGTTGTTGCTCTCTACTTCTCCTTGCATATATATATATATATATATATATACACGTACACGTCTCTGTACTAATCCTTTTTAGAGCGATGCTTTTCTTTGTTGGCGAACGGGAAATTTTTTTTTTTTTTTTCATTTCGAATCGCTCGTAGTTCATATACTTGCGCTTGCTTTTTCCCTTCGATTCTTCCTTCCCTCTTTCTATCTTTGTCGCTCCTCGCTGTAAGGATTTTCACGCAAGACTTGAGTCTATATCTTACTCGGTTGATGGCTATTCTTTCGAGCATTTTTCTTCCGCCGTTGCTCGAGCGTAAGTTTCGATTATGAGGATTTTTGTGTCTCTTGTGCGTTTATACGTATACGTATAGTGATGGATCGGTAAATAAGTCATTCGTGGCATGAGACGCCGCATAACAGGGATGTTTGGAACATTGAGTAACTTAATTCATGAATGCGTCTTGTTACGCGCATCGTGAATTATTGTCCTCCGTCGAAGACATTATTTACGAGCGTTTAATAACTCTTGTAACGACATCTTTAAATCATGTCTTGGAATAAAAAAAAAAAAAATTATTTGAAATTTAAATAGCCAGCAATTTTTTTTTTTTCAAAATAAAAATATCCGAATGATAAAATATAATCTAACATTATTTTTTAAACTTTTTATTAAATTTTTATTATAGCTGTGTGTCGATCCGATACGAGTTCTGTAACAATTTGATTAACTACAATTTATCGGAAATACAAGGGGTGAGAGAGACAAAAGTAGCTCTATCCACATTCACGTGCGCACATGCACAAGCACACATACTATAAATCGAAGCGCGATAGAACTTTGCACTTGTACTTGCTCGGGGTAAAACTGTCCGGGAACTAATCAATGTTTTGGACAGGCAACAAGGGCTAGTTGTACTGACAAACCCAGATCGGATTTCCATTGATCGATTGAAGTGGCTAGTTTTAGTTCAATTACATTTTTTTTCTTTTATTAAAAAAAAAAAAAAAAAAAAAAAAAAAAAAAAAAAAAAAAAATCTATATATATATATAAATCGAATTGCACAAGCGCTTCTGTAAGCTTTTCACGCGCAAAAACTATTCAAATGCTGTAATAATTTACTATTTAATAAGCATTTTTAAATTAAATGTGTCACAAAAATATTTCGTGTGCAAAATTATTGACAACACAACTTCTTATGTTTATATAGATATAATTTCTCTTTGTTTTGAACATATTTAAGTATAAAAAATGATGTTATAAATATTTAAATTAAATAAAATTTTTTTTTTAAACATTTTAAGCAATAACGACAATAACGTAAAATTAATATGTTTATGTAAATCGCTACGTATTTAATAACTTGATATAAATATTGAATAATTAATATTTCCAATATCATAATAATTATTCCAATCGCATGTTGCGCAATCGGAATAATAACGCGCGTAAAGTGAATTATAAATATATAAAGAAAGGGTGAACAATGTATCGTAATTATTCAATTGATTAAGAAATCAAAGGCACTCCGATCACAAAAGAACCGTCAAAAAAATACCCAACGGTCACCTACAAAGTAAACCTCAAAGCATTACGTGATACGTCACAATAGCTCAGCGATGTAAATCCTGTCCATTGCACGGCTCTTTCTCCTTTTTTTTTTTTTTTTTTTTTTTTTCTTTTTCTTTTTCACCGCCTGCACAATAACCGTATCAACTCTAATCCAGACATTAACGCTAATAACGTCGCGTCGTGTATGTATTTACATACGCGTATATGCACACGAACGCAAAGACAAAGAGAGAATGACGCCGGCAACGAAAAAGAGAGAAGACGAAAGAAAGCAGGACGGAAAGGAGAGTATATAGGCGCACGAAATCGGTCCCGTAGCGATGAATCACGTCGCGTTTTCCGGTCTTTAGATGCGCCAAGATTCGATAGACCTCGGTAACAAAAAATAAAAAAAAAAAAAAAAAAAAAAAAAAAAAAAAAAAAATATACGTCGTATACATAGGAAAGGTGCGCCGATATCGACGACTACGATTTCTTTCGCTCTCCGTCTCCTTTTCGTATAAGTCTTTGTGTCTTTCTTTATCGCATCGCGAGACGACAATTTTTTCCGTTTCAAGCTTCCGATTTCATCGAGAGGACGAAGAGAATTTTCGAGAGGATGCTAGAAGGAGTAAAATAAGAAAAATTTAACTAGTCTAACGTAAGCGAGAAGTATATATAGTTAACGTTTAAACGAAATATTTGCACGGTTAATGAGAGATTGAAAATTAATAAGAATTCTCGGATCGATCGATAATCGAACGATGGAGTTTTAGCGTAGATGTATAGATGAATCGAAGAATTTTATCGAATACCGAGCGTCCGAAATTCAAAGAATTGCCAGATCGTTTTTTGTCTTTTTCCCGAAGCAATATGTTTATCCTAGGACGATAATACGAAAATTCCTCGTCTGATTAATTATTCAAAGTATACGATTTAATATCTTTGTAAAAATCGTTACCTTCTCCTTCCTCTTTTTTTTTTTTTTATGAAATAAAGTAACGCGTCAAAGGAAGTCACCTTTTAAAACTATATTAATGACGCGCGACATAACTTTGGTTTCGTTGCAAAAAAAAAAAAAAAAAAAAAAAAAAAAAAAAAAAAAAAAAAAACTTTTTGGTATCAAATTCGACCGGAAGAAAAGTTAAAACTTTCTGGCTCCCGAATTGGTATTAAATTTCGGTGTCGAATTAACCGGTCTTTCAGCTCTATAGAAAGCTACTTTGTCATTATATTATAAGACTTATCCTTATAAAAATAGGAATTACGCTGCGTACTTGTTTAAAAAGGTGAATTAGCACAATTTTTCACATTAAAGTTACGTGAAAATATAATAAAATTAAGTTTATTAATTTTTAATAATTTTCAATTAATCATGTATTTATTTTTTTAAATTATATATCTATCAATTTATACGCTAATTTTTTATACTAAAATCTACAAATTTAAACATGATTTTTTTTTTTTTATAGACATTAAAACGCCGATTTAAAAAAATAAACAGTTTCCCTTTCTTTATTTTCCATTCGCCGTAAATGCATTTTGTGTACGAAGCGAAACAAAATAAAAATGAAAAAAAAAGAAAACAAAAAAAAAGAAAAAAATAAAACGAAACTTAGAAAGAAAGTAATTGACAAGAGCATATAAAAATACGTCGTGACGGCGGGTGTACGTTTGTGAAAGAAGCCCTAAAGAGAGTGAGAGAGAAAGCTCCGAGGCACGTGGCGAGTATATACGTATACGTATACGTGGAAGGGAGAAAAGTGACTTTGGCGCCAGCAGCTGCCGGAGAGGAAAGAAGAAGAAAGAAGGTGGAAGATGAAAGACCGCGGAAAATCCAATCGAGTCTAGTTTATCCAGCATCCATCCGAGGGTTTTTCGTTGTCTCTCCCTTTTTCCTTCATCCTCTCTCTCTCTCTCTCTCTCTCTCTCTCTCTCTTTCTCTCTTTCTATCTCTCCTCTTTTCGAAGCCTGCTTTATCCCCCGTCACTTTCGCAAAAGCTCGATCACTTCCGATTCAAAGCCGCGCGCAGCAAGAATTTTTCGGCTTACCGTAAAACGGACGCTTTTACTAGCTCCTACTCTCTAGTTTGCAGATGTGCCGAAAATTTGTGCATGTGAATGAAAATATGACGATGTATTTTTTTTTATCGTATGCGAAGTTTTTATCGTTGCTGTTGTCGTTTTATAAAGGTATGGAAAAATTTTTACCCGTATATATAATTCATTACCGGATGTAGAGTACTTGTACGTAAGTTAGCAGCATAGATTATGCTCTTGAAAATCGATTATTCTTAATATGCTGAGAATGTATAAATTTTAAAAGTCTTTTGACTTTTTGCATCAATTTTGCAATATTAACGTTGGTGATTTGTTTCGACTTGAATAATATAAATAAGATAATTTTACTGAAATAAAACATTTGTGAAATAGAAAACCAGTTACTTTCATTTTCTTTTAACTTATAAAAATATCTCTCATAAAATTAAATAAAAGCCCCTGCGTTATGCTAAAATATTCTTGCATTTAAAATGAGTATATCGAATGGTGTAATTTTACAATTTCTCATAATAACATCGGTTTATTTACTTTTGTCAAGCTGAATTTATTATCATTATTTTAAAAATTTTAAATACTTTTATCGAAATATGTTTTAATTCTAGCTTTGTTCCATCTTTTCTCTTTGAAGAATTATAAATCGTATACCCTTTTGTATACTAATCAATATTTATATATATAATAATAATAATAACAAAATGATATAGAATTTTCGAAAATCATTTTTACTATATTTCTCATTTTTTTCTAGAATTTCTTCAATTTCTGCACAAGCTTTATTATGACTTCTGATTCTATATTTACACAGTCATAAATTTATCATGAAATTGATTTTTTTTTTTCCATGTAGGCATTAGACTCTACGACAACAAATACAAACGCGTAACTTACGGGTAAAGGTATATATATATATATATATATATATATATATATATATATATATATATATATATATATAACCATTTTGCGTTGTATAAACATACGACGTCGGCACAGAGTCCACGCACGCGACATTTTCTAAATCGTCGAAATCAAGAAAAATCGATACTTCGAGTGTCCATCTGTGGCGTTTAAAATATTTCATCGATCGTTAAATAGTTTAAGAGAAAAATTAATCAAAGCCCTTGCATCTGCCCCACTGTCTATCCATTTCAATTCTCATAAACTATCAAAATCTTTTCAGTGTGTCTTACACGTGTGTCAAACCCACCTCTAACCATACATCCCATATTATTAACATTCGGTAATTTTTCACGTTAGCACCTCTCGTCGCGACCCCTAGCCGTCAAACGTGACGCAATTCTCACCCCTCCGGATCGCGCATAGCGGACAGGATGAAAGCAAGCCTCGAAATTAGAATCACAATCGGAGTACAGTCGCCGATGGTGTATTAGGATATACGTAAGGGCATCGAATGGCAAAGGACACGGCTCGATGATGCTAATGCCGCTTAACGGCTTTGGTAGGAATACCTTCGTTCGACGGTAATTACCAAGCTTTGTTATGGATTACGATAACGGATCTTTACAGCGATTCTTCAAAGAAATTCACTTCGCGTATAATTGCATTATAAAAAGTGAGCGATGAATTGTGTTGAATATCGATGAAAAATTTTATAAAAAAAAAAAAAAAACCTCGACAACGGTATTAACGTTTGCGTAATTGGCAATTATTTTTCATAAAGAAGCCCTTTACTTATTAAATAAACTTAAAAATTTGCTTACGTAGCGAGGATCGTTTTTTTTTTTTTTTTTTTTTTTTTTTTTTAAATTTATCATAATTTTAAGCGAAGAATAATCAACGAAAGATCTAACGGAGCGTTAGTCGCGCTTTTCTTACCTCGATTCGGTCTTATTCTTTTACAAGGTTTTAAGCGCACGCTACTTTACTAATAATAATTTTTCTCTCTCGTGCATGCATCGTAACAAGCTTAACGCATTTTTCTTTGCCTTGCGTGTGCCAGATTTCGTTTGTGCGCATTGTGAAAGTAAAAAATTTATTTATATCTTACGGCTTTTAAGCTTTCCAGGTAACGTAATTGGATTAATTTTTTAACGCGATTTTCATGTACAGTGCCATTGTTAATTCTTTCAATAAAAATCGTAAACAAATTTAGCTATTTTTCTTTTTTTTTTTTTTTTTTTTTTTTCTTTTTAACTTAAACGTTTTATTCGTTTACAATAAACTTACATGTGGTTTGAATTGCATTTGTATTTTAGTGGTTTTTATCGAAATTAGTAGCTGTAAAGTTGTAAAAAGAAAAAATAGTAAATATTGTATATCGCCGTTTGATAAATTAATATTCTAACGACTGTTTGCGAAAAATAGTTTTCATATACCGTAAAAGACTCTCGTTAGCACACAACTGTCAAGCAACTCGACAAATTGGTTTACTTTGACTCACTTTTTCGAGTTTTTAATACAAAAAAAAAAAAAAAAAGGGTGCCGATAAACATATCCGTAAAAGTCTAAATTCAAAACTCTCTTACATCGTAAAAAAAGAAATGATATATTCACGCAATATAGGATACAATACGCATAACGATATACACGTAAATCTGTTCGGGAAAAGTAAGATCGGAGAAAAAGGCCGGCTGCATGTTTCGTCCACTTCCGAATCTTTCACGCGTGGCAATAACGCACACGACTCGGGGCATAATATAGACTCGCTCGATAAGCCGCAATTTTCCGGGCGAGCGCGTGGCACGCGTGCACGTATACGTATATATGTATATAGACAGAAAGTGAAACGGTCCGTGGTGGAAAATCTCACGTGTGTGCGGTGAGAAGGGGAGGGGAGAGATTAAGCCTGTTATTTCTGCAGTAATACACGTATACGCGCGCGCGCACACAGACACACGCACACATACAAACGATATAGACACAATGAGCCTACGCGGGGATCCGAAAGCGAAGAGAGACGAGGGTTGAGGTACGTATAGCTGCGAATGCCGAATCGAACGAGTAAAGCTATACGGTCTGATGTATAACGTTTATAGAGAGATTACATACCGTAAACGTATCGGAGAGAGACAATGATTATTTCACTTGCTTTTCTCTCTCTCTCTCTCTCTCTCTCTTGTGTCGTTCGTTTTTTATGACGCAAATATGTGTATATGACGATATGATGGTTTCCTTTATTTTTTTTTTTTTTTTTTTTTTTTCATGCGAACGAGTGAATAAAAAGCGATTATCGAAAGCTTGTTATTCTGCGCTTTCTTTGTATAAACGAGTCTATTGGATGTTTATAAGTGAATTAATACCGGCTGCATTGGATTCTCTCCCTTTTTTTCTATTTTCCTTCTCCCTTTTGATTGAAAGAGAGAGAGAGAGAGAGAGAGAGAGAGAGAGAGAGAGAAAGAAAGAGAGGAGACGCGCGTTGATGTGATTAATTTCGCGTTTTTGCGCTGTCAAACATTGACGCGCAAACATTTTCATGAATAACCGATGTATTGAAAATTTTATGCTCTTTTAATTTTAATCCTATTTGAGTTATATGTATATGCAAAACGTATTTTAAATTTTTCAAGCAATCGTTCCATTTTTTTCTTTTTTTTCTTTTTTTTTTTTTTTTTTTTTTTTTTTACAAAAATAAGAAAGATACGACTGTTTTTTTGCTTGCAAATGATTTACAACTTATCAAATAAAAATTTGGTAACATTTACTTGTGCAAATGAAAATAATTAAATTTTAATCAAACATATGCGTTGATTTAAATACTGCTCGATTATTTATTAATTTTTTCCTTTTTTTTTTTTTTTCATGTTTTCAAGCCGAGTACTCTTAAAATTTATCTAAAAACTATAAATATATTAATGTACACACGATTTACATAATTAAGTCAAGCTTTTACACGCGTTTAAACGTGGAGAAATAAATTATCGATTATATGCTCTTCATCGGAAATACGAATAAATTAGTATCCAGCTAATTAAAACGTTAATCGATGTAGGTATTTCTTAGATCGTTCGATTTTTATTTATTAACTGACTGACATCCGGAAAATTGAATTATAAAATTCTTCGCAGCATCGAAAAATGTCGAGTCTATAAGCAAATGATATATGTATATCGCGTTTGCGTTATAAATTGAAATAAGAAAAAGATGATTGATATGAAATAAGGAAAAATAAAGTTTTACGAGATAATCAAGAGTGGTGAGGTCTATCGACCGCACCTTACACGTCAACAATTAGAATCCATTCGGATGGATTAATTGATGAAACATACATACGTCGCGCGTGATTTAAATAAAGCGTCGTATAGGATTCTTTCTTCTTTTGCCTCTTAATAAAGTAGTTTGCGCGTTTATGCACAAAAGACAAAGTAAAAAAAAAAAAAAAAATAAGTACTCGATCAAAGATAAAGGCATACCAAGCGATATAATTGCCTTTCACTTATCTCGCTTCTGCATATAGGTAAGTATTCTACTACGCGACGCGTGTAAATACGTCAAGTCTTTTGTCTCTCGCAAGATCTTGGCGATCAATAGTCTTTTTATTATTTTTTTTTATTTCTTTTCTTTCTTACGTAAGGAAATTGCACGCGCGCTATGTTATAAGGATAATATATGTAGCGAGGATGTAATTTAATCATTGATCGAACGAGCCGTTTGATGAGTTTGAAACGCGAACGAAACTTTTAACTTCGCGATACTTTCTATATACTTAATAAAAGAAAAATATGCGCGGTTTTTTATTCGAATGAAAAGAATTTTGTTTTTGTTAAAAAAAAAAAAAAAAATGAAAATTTCTTTTTGTTTTAACGAAATAAACAAGGCATTTTATTAATAGAAAATGATCGCTTGAAATATTTTTATTAGCGTGTGATTAATTTTCTATTATTTTCGTGTAAAATTTATTGTAAACAAACTCAGCGTAATAATTTACGATAGAAAACACGAGTATCGAACTTTTCTCTCTCTCTCTCTTTTATTTTGTTTTTTTTTTTTTTTTTCATCATACATTAAGCACTGAATTAATCAAGAATATTCGTAACATCATTTAATCGCAGTTTTATACGCGCTTTTTAAATACATTATGAGCTGCGTATTTTCAATGTCCCATATTTACATTACGGATCGCTGCGGTTTAAAGAGTTGAGAAATACATATCTTCATTTTTTTTTTTTTTTCACTCGATTTAAACAGAACGTGTTTTTAAGTTTAAAAAAAATGACGCACACGTCTTCGCGATCTTAACCTTCCTTTTGCAATGTTGCGATCGATAAGCGGTAGCGATGGTTTTAGTATTATTTATTTTAAAACAAGTTTACGCTTTGATGTAGATCGTATTTTCTATCGATTTAACAGCTCTAAACGTGTTGACTTTTTTTCAATTTTATTTAACTTTCAACTTTACCTATTAAGTGCTATTTATTTATTATACCTTTTTCTCGTGTCCTTTGCTTGACTTTTAATAAATTAAAAAAAAATATCACGTAATTTTTTTTTTTTTTTTTTTTTTTTCGTATTATAGATGTAAAAGAGTATCGAGTAAATTTATAATTTACAAGTAAATTCGAGTTAACACAACATTTTTCCCGTGCATAGTTTTTCTTTTGACATTATATATTTTTGCTTATAAAAAAATATATATTTATTCTTGATTATCAAAAATTTAACGTTTTCGTAACTTTTTTTGATAGAAAAACTTTTTGAATATGTCCGTAAGCGATGTTTAGAAAAAAAGTTTACCTTCGTCAAAGATTTTTTTGAAAAAAATAGTTATTCCTATTAAAAAAAAAAAAAAAAAATTAACGTAGTTTTAAATGAAAAAAAGAAAAAAAAAAAAATAACATTCACCAAAAAATATACATCTGAAGACGTTTGGTTTAAAATTAATATTAAAATTCTTAAACAGACTCAAAAAAGGAAGACAACCACAAAAAAATAATAGGCAATATACATATATATATATATATATATATATATATATATATATATATATATACGCATAAAGTTGATGTTGAATGATTGATTCAAAACGCGTACATTATAAACGAAAGAAAAGAAGCTTAGCATCTCTCGAAAGCTCGATCTTCCGAGCGCTTTCACCCACCCTCCTTCCTTCTTCTTGCTTCCTACCTCTCCACCATCAGTACCCCCGTAAAGATAAAGGTATAAAGCGCTATTCCGCTCCATTCACCTAGATACAAGAGCTCCCTTTGCGCACAAAAGACAAAGGAGGCAGCCCCTTTGACGACGCTACGAGAAGGCTTAGAGGAATCAAAAGCCGTCATTTTTCGGTGTAACTTACACACATCTACACGCATACACACACATACATATGCGCCCACGTACACTTACATCGATGAAGAGAGGAAGGAAATTGCGTACGTGCTCGCGCGGACTATAAGGAGCCCTTAATTCATCCATAAACGCCGACGATCGTTTCTATAACCTATGTGTAAATTTACATGTATATGTATATATATGTATAAAAGTACCGTCGCGGTGAGCGAGTCATACACGCGTGTCTTTTCAGCTCGCGAGGACGAAATTACACGGCAATCGCGTCCCGATTCATTCATTCGACGAGGTACGTATAAGTTATACGGAGAAATTTCAGACTAAGCCTTTCCGGTTCACTTTGCCATTCGAACGGGGATTTTCGAAAACTCTTCCTTATTTTATTTCATTTTAATCAGTGTGTGTATGCGCGCGCGCGTGCGCGCGTGTGTGTGTGTGTATGTGTAGCCGCGACGAACCAAATGCAAATGCGGTTATAATTTTAGATCTTTTTGTTATGTAAGGGAGTGAAAATTTTTAAAGGTATGTATTCGGTTGAGAAGATTATTAATAAGAGAAAGTTTATTGATATAATTTAATTGGAACTTTTTTTTTTCTACCGATTTAACGAATTCGATTAAAGTTTTAAATGCCTCATCATCGATCATAATCGAATTGATTTTTTAAAGTCAGTATTAAAAATTTTCTTTTATTATTCTATATATATATATATAAACATATATATTTATGTAAACAAATTAACTTGTACCGTGAAATGAATATTTTTTAATTAAAAGCCTAGCACTTTGAATTATTTATATGTACATTTAATAAAAAGGTGGTGACGTTTCTTAAATGTCTATTTTATTATCTTATTTAAAGTGCTTAATAATTAACTGTATTAATAGTTCTTATTTTGAAATACGTTTTAAAATTTATTCATAATTTGCGTAAAATATTTCAGGGTTCATTAAATTTTTTAAGCAAAATGTTCACGTTAAACATCGTTAATTTTTTCACAATGTTGGTATGAAAAAATAAATAAAAAGACGCACGTAAAGATATAGTATTCGAGCTATGTAAGTAAATTTTCACACTGAACATAATAATAGTCCTTGGGGGCTTCATGACAACGTCCTTTTTTCGCAGCAGTCAGCAAAGCTGCCGCAAAAAAAGTCGGACGGAATGAAAAAAAAAAAAACAAAAAAAAAAAAAAAAGGAATAAACACGAGATGAAAACGAGTAAAAAATAAATGTAAAGAAAAAAAAAGGAAGATAAGGAGAACGAGACGGTGACAGGAGCTCGTGAAAAATTCAAGGGGTCAGTCCGGGAGTTCGTTAATGGCCCGTCGGCGAATACCACCGAGGGAGTCCGAGCTAATTTTCGAATGATTTTTCGAGAGAACGCGCTAAAAGCTAATGCGCGTCCTGAGCTTTTCTCTTCTACTTATAGTCCGAACGAGCTCGTTTCTCTTTATATTCTCTTTCTCTGACTCTCTCTTTTCGTTCTCGACTATCTTTATTTCTTTTTCTCCATTTTTCTCTCATTTTCTCTCTCTCTCTATCTCTCTCTCTCTCTCTCTCTCTCTCTCTCTCTCTCTCTCTCTCTCTCCCTCTCCCAATGTAAATAAATGAAGCGACGCATACATATTCGTATAAAAAAAAGAGATTTCCTTCTCTCGTCTCAAAGCTTTAGCGTTAAAATCTTAATACGAGTGACGCGAGCAACATAACAGTCGCCGAAAGAGAGAGAGAGAGAGAGAGAGAGAGAGAGAGAGAGAGAGAGGAAGAGATTTACGACGCGCTCGTGGCTTTTCCCGCTACCTTTTTTTCTTTTCGTCGCTCTTTTTTTCTCTCTTTCTTTTTGTCTCTTACATTATTTTTTCCCAGGTTCTCGTTCGAATTTTACATTCTCTTGTCGAGGAAAATTACTCAAAAGAATAATTTAAAACAATATGTACATTTTTCACGTATATGTATACCAGCGTGTGTATCCCGCGTGCGAGTGAATTTGCTTCGTTTGCTTCTTCCTCCGCGCTCGTTGCTCGCTTTCGTAACGAAAGACGCGAGTCGTTTTGTGATTTGTGCAGGCGCTACCCTCGCCTGCTTACGTCGTCAAGTTTAACGGCGTATTTTGAGGAAAAATGAACTTTTAAATGGAATTTTATATCGTATCAATTTCATTTAAACTAATGTACGATGTTTGCATCGAGTGAAAACATTTTGTGTTACTCGATATATGAAAACGATATGAAATGAAAAATACAACAAGAAAAAATCAAAAAAATAAAGATAATCATATTAACGTTGAAAGAAATTTTAACAAATATTTTAAATCCGCGATATTAATGTACATAGTTGGTCGCGAGTGAATAAAAATAAATAAATTTTAATTTTATAATTTTTGGTACAATATACAAAGTATTACCATACAATACTATAACATAGAATAATTTTATATACATAGAAATATAAATTATACTCACAAGAACATTTAGATTTATCGCTATAGTTCAATAAATAATCAATGCAATAAATGCAAAATAGTTTTTTTTTTTTTTTTATTGCGCGATAATTATAAAAGTTAGCAATGATAAAAAATTACTTTGCATTGCATTAAATCACATTTATTGCACGACGCGCGGTAGATTAATGACTGTATTAAAATCAATTATTTTCACTGATATCGATCCGATGAAGAAAAAAAAAAAAGAACAATTGTTCTTTATGATATCCATTGAGTTTAATGTAAATTATGTTAATTTTTATAAGAAGATTTTCATTTTTTAAAAGTATTTTATTTAAAACAAAAAAAAAAAAAAAAAAAAAAAAAAAAAAGTCATAAATAAATATACAAAATGACTAAAAAAAAATTTTGATTAAACCTTTAAAATTTTAAATCAAAATAATTCTTTTTTTTTTTTTTTTTTTTCTCTTTAAGTTTTAAAACTTTAACGTTGTATGCATCTCGTATGAATCGAATTATCATTTATTATTCTCCCTCTCGCTATAACGAGCATATCACTTTATTCATAAATATTCATTATTTATTCAAGACATAATTAACAAAAGTGTTTTTTTTTTTTTTTTTTTTTCTTCATTGATCTCAGTATTACACAATTTCTTAGAATTCGTCACATATCGCTTACACGTCAATCTTTGTTTTTCCAATCGCATGAACGCGAATAAAAAAGTCGCCTCGATCGATTTCGATGAACGTAAATGTATTTTATTTATCCATTGTTTCTCTTTACGCCAATTAAATTCGCTAATCCTTAACAATTTATCAAACGCGAGTTACGCTATAAAAGCGATATATCGAAAACATCGACGGTTATCGAATATTCAATTCGACGATTTTTCGGATGCGCATAAAAGAGAACGAGAGGAAAAAGGGGAGGAGCTTTGATCGAATCGTTTGATATCATTTCATTGATATGTTTACTTCGCAAATTCACGCACGCAACGCAGTTAATCTCTCGTCGCGTTGCTTTGCGCTTTTTTAATACTATAAATTTTTGACGATAGCTTCTTTATTTTTATTATTATTATTTTTTTTTTTTTTTCTCTAATTTCGTCAGCTTGTTTACCGATCAATCGCCACTCGGTGATACTATTCATCTTTTTATTTAGCCAATTTTTTTTTCCATTTTATTTGCGCGTTATTTTTAATGATTTTTATTATATATATATACATATTTTTTTTTTTTTTTTTATTTATATCTTTTCGTCGATTACGCTCTCATCGTTATTTATTTTTGCTTTCGTATCGTTAAAGCACGGGTTTAATATAGTTATTTTTTTAATGTGGCTTACTTTATTCTGATTTATCAATTTTCTTTAATATTCATAAAGTTGAGTAAAAATGGCTTTTCAAAGACTAAATATGAATCTTGTCGTCGTAAAACATACATAATTACTGTACTTTTAAACGTTATATGTATTATATATTACATAATCTTTATGAATTTCTATAATGATTCTAATGTAAAATTTTTTCATTTTGTTTCAGGTACGTTTAATTCCTGGTAAATATGTTAAAAATTTTCATCGACCACTTATGGTGAGTTAGTTTAGCGCTTGAATTCATTAAATTTTATTAAAAAAAAAAAAAAAAAAAAACATTTTCAATGATACGCGTATTTATTATCTGCATTTTTAAAACTATTTATTATTAGAATACATAAAATATTTTTATTTACAAAATGCAATTTGTACCTATTATTTATTCGTTTGATTCGCCGAAATTTTCACTAATAATTTTATTCGTCATTAAAACAATCACATCGGAAAATACAATTTGTCACAGAATTTTTTAAAAAACAATAAAATCGACGAAACATTTATAAAACACATTCACTATTAAAATTTATTAAAAGAACAGAATTTTCATTTTATAATTTTCATTTTAAAAAACTATTTCCATTTTTCTACACGATTTTCATGCTCTTCGCTAGAACGTTTTTTATATTTTCAATTTCTCATTCTATTTCCCCGAGGCTTGTTTCCGGAGCATCAAACTTGTTTGCTAAAAGAATAAATGAAAAAAAAGAGAGACAGAGAAAACAAAGCCGGGAATAAACGTCCGTAAAATCGTTGCTCTATCCAATTATTCGAATCCATCAACGGGAATTAAAATTTCATGATTTTGGACTATAAAAACAAAAAGAAGAAAATTGGTGGAGTAATTTTATAAAATTTTATTTTGTTCTACGTATAACCATCGTATGAAAATAATTGAAGCATACAACGATATATCTATTCATAGTTTTTACAATCAAAAAATTTGGTAAACCCAAAAATAGAAACAATCGATAGATTTAAAAATTTTAACAAACTAAAGGTGTCATTTTTATAAAGATAATTTAAAATTAACTTTTCAAAATTAAAATGTCGAGAATTAAAAATAATTTTAATCATAATTTTATTCGCAATAATAAGAAAAGTAATAAATAAATAAATTCAAGCCTAAATAGCATCGACGCTCACAATACATCAGATTTTCAAATAGAATCGTCAACGAAAACAATTCATCCCGAGTGCATGTATACGCACATACATACGCTCTGTTCTCCGTAACGAAATAAGACGCAAAGCCTAGCTAAATTATAATACGCAGGATAAAAAACAAAGCTTATTTATACATATATATATACATGTACATGTATAAATATGTAAAGGGTAAAAGACGCGTGCGCCGGACGCAAGGCCAAACCGAAGAATTCGTCGTTAAATATATATAGTATGCCAGGATTAACGGTTAAGCGAATGAGTCTTTCTCGTCTCGTTCTCCGCCGACGATACTTCGAGGATTCGGTTATTTTCGGCTTGCCAGCTACATCGTGTCCGCGTGCATATATAGTAGGACACAATGTTACGGGCTCAGTGTGTATACACTTGGTGCGAGCGCGGTATATGTATACACGTTGGGATTATTTGCGCGCGGTGAACATTATCGGCGAGAATTTACGCGGGCGCGTCATCTCGTTCGATTCGTCGTTTTTTTGTGGCGAGAGCAAGCCGCGACTGAGACGGAAACTTTTCGGGGAAGGTAAACAAGGCTACTTGCCTGGGTGTTTGAGGATTTTCTGAGGATTTCGGTATCTTGTTTTAAGGAGTTTCTTTCTTTTTATTTTTATTTTTTTTTTTTTTATTTTTCTAAATAAAGCAATAATTTTAAGCCTGGAATTATGATTTGTCGCGAGAAATTGTTACTTTTCTGCTCACTTTTCGAGTAATTTTAGTAACAACTAAAGGATTTAATAATCTTTTTTACTCGATTCAAGATCAGAATTATTTATTTATATCGTATCGTAAATTTTTTTTTTCCGCGCGATTGTCGATGCTGCGATGGATTAATTTTATCGCGTAATTTCTTGAAATTAAAAGTATCGTATCAAAAGATTAAATTGAGCGCAATTTAAATTATATGCTTTTAGCTTAATCAATATTTTCAAAGTGCATTATAAATTTCTCTCAAGTCCAATTTTAAAACGAATTAAAAGCTCGGTGAGCTATAAAATTTTATTATAGGATCGAATTAAAATTTTTTGGATTCCCTTCTAATTAGGTTTGAATATTCGTAACGCGTTCGTTAATTTTTACTCGCTCCTTTTTCTTTTTTTCAAGTAAATTAATGTACGCGAAAAAATGTTTATGTTTCGTAGAAAGAAATCGACTAAATTTTTCATCAGATTATAAAGATTTTCATTCTCAGCGCTATAGATGTCCTTGTAAATGTATAAGAATAATATTTCAAACTATTTTTTAAATTTTTTCTATGCGAAAAAATAACTTTGTATTCATCCAAAAAGCGATATTTTTTCACAATAAACCAATCGCGGAAAAAAAACTATGGCGTTGTAAAAAAAAAAAAAAAAAAAAAAAAAACAGCAATCATAGAGAGAAAATTCTATACGTAAATGCGCACTCGACGTTCTTTTTCTCTCTCTCTCTCTCTCTCTCTCTCTCTCTCTCTTTCACTCTCTTTCCCTTTTACACGCGCGCGCGTGTACTAACGGTACACAAAAGTCCTTCATTAGGCATTCAGGAATCCGAGAGATCGGAAGAGAAGGTAGAAAAAAAGGAAAAGAAAAGTAAGAAAAAAAGTAAAGAAAAAAGGCAATCGATAAAGGGTGGAAGAGACGAGCGCGAGATAAGAAATAGACAGAGAGCGAGAGAGCGAGAGAGCGAGAGAGCGAGAGAGCGAGAGAGCGAGAGAGACGAAGACACGAAGAATATCCAAAGTTCTCGCGCGCAATCGATTCTCAAGATCAAGGCATGAGCGCCGAGGAAAATCACGGCAGATGGAGATAAAGCGAGATGGAAACGCGCCGGCGACAGGAACGCGCCTGGAATGAAATAAGAAGGTGAAAAAACTACGAAAGGAGAGAGAAACGACGCGATGAGGTGAGATGACGCTCGGGATAACGTCGCGCGCTTTGCCCCCTTTGAAAATTATGGGCTGTGACAATTTTTCCCTGATACTTGATATTTTCGTGATTCTCCTATCTCTCTCTTTCCCTCTCTCTCTCTCTCTCTTTCTTTTTTAGCACGGTGTGTATTGATTTAACGCGGTAGAGATCGACCTCGATGATGTGGTAAAGAGCCTTAAATGACCGAGAAGTGTGGAGTGAAACTTGATCGTTTCTCCCGCCCTCTCTCTCTCTCTCTCTCTCTCTCTCTCTCCTTTGATTTTATTGCGGGACAATAGCTTTTGTTATATTTAATGTAATGATAGTATTAGTTATATGAAATTCATACGTCTCAATTTCAATTTGTTTTTCCGCAATTCAATGGTTTATAATTTCATACTTTATGTGTATACACTTTAGAAATAACTTACAAAATTTTATCAAACACATTAAACGTTTATTCATTGAAATGTTTATGTTTATTAAAATGTTCGGTTCAATAACCTTTTAAAAATAAAAATTTACATAAAAATTTTTGACAGCTTGCAAAAAATTGATTTTTAATAACGCAATTATTTAAGATAAATGTAAAACTAATAATAAATAAATTTATTAAAAAAAAAAAAAAAAAAAATTGATCGATCGATTTTTTTATGCGATTGTTCTCGTTGATAAGTATAACCGTGCCGCATAACCGTGTGCATTTGTCATATTTATTCGTTACAAATTTCATTGAATATTAAAAATACTTATTTTATAAGTTGACGAAAAACGTCAGAAATAAAACTAAAAACCATCTCAAAAGAAAACCTTGACTTGTTACACGTCGCTCGACGTTAAACCGATACATAAATAATTCATAGTATCGGAGAAACCCAATAATTTATCATTGCAGCGAGGCATAATTGCATTTATCATTTATGTGGTGAATGATGAAATGTTTTATAATAGAAATGTGCAATTTTTTTTTTTTTTTTTTATATTATCTTTCTAAAGTGTGCGTTCATAAATAAGATTATTCAAATGCGACAAGATAAGAAATTGTTATTTTTTCCATTAAAACCAACAATCGTACAGTTAATACACGGGTTGTAAAAAGCTTTCAAAGCAAATTATTTCCCTTTTCATATTCAATTTTTTTAAAAATTTTAAATTACTTACGCCATTTCAAAAAATATAAATTATGCTTTTGTTTTTTAACCTCGATGAAAAGAAGACAAAAAAAAAAAAAAAAAAAGAAAAAGAAAAATAAAGAAAAAGAAAAAAAACGGTAAATTGTGCATTCAAGCTTAATTTTTTTATCTTTTATATATACTTGCGTAAAAGTTAATCTTGATTCATATCGAGTTAATTATTTACGCAGTTCTACGTATAGCTCAAGATAGTAATCAAAGGTATGTCGGGGAAAACGTCCGTGGCGAGTTTAAATTTATACTCGGAAAAGTTAAATTTTGTAATGCGATATGTGTACATACATTTGAATTAATCGTATACGATCGAAGGTAATAATAAAAAAAAAAAAAACAAAATTTTGTAAGAACGTAAACGAAATTTTGAAATCGTAAGTAATACTTCTAGCGTTATATATTTGTTTTATTTTTATAAAAATTTGCGTTACTTCGTTTAACGTTAATTAATAACCCGACAATCGGATATTTTCGGGATAGATAAAACGAAATGACGAGAGCCGGCGACATATGCGACTATCGGCCGCAATAAAAAAACGCGTTGTTTTCACACTAGACGTATATACGTATATACATATGTATACATATGCACACGTGCGCACATAGATGTATTTGTAACTTTCCCATGCTCGACAAAACCCGTAGTCCGGAGGCCCGAGGTAGGCCATAAATCGTCGCTGACCGGATGTACCGGGCGTTTATCGTTTAAAGTATACGAGTATACGTATGAGCGTGCATTCGTATAAGGTACGTCGTAAACGTTCGCGCGTCTTTTTCGTGAATAATGGGCTAATAAAGCGCTAATTGTATGCCTCGATCGCGTCTGCATGCGCTCATTCGTTACTCTCACATTGGGAAAATTTCAAAATTTTCCTCGGTCTTGTCCCAAACTCGCAGGGGATAGATTTTAGGGCGGGTGTATAGTACATATGTGCATGCGCGCAATATGGAATTTATTCGTTTCGCGTGTATGCGGATCGTGTGCATTCGTATGATGTTTGTATTCGAAATTCAATACGGCGACTGACGGAAAAATCATGTTTAATAAATTGCATCAATGGTTTTTATATATAATTAATAGGGATATGCCGCGTTTCGCTTGATAAACGAAAATTATCTCGAAACATTTGAATCGTGAAAAAATTCTTGTCATGACGTTTCGTTATAAACAAGTTATGATTATTTTAAAATTTATTTTATTTCGTATATTTTTCTTTTGCACATAAAAGCGTTAATTATTGCGCTTCAATTTGTTTTTTTTTTGTTTTTTTTTTTTTTTTTTTTTTTTTTTTCTAGAGACGTATTATATTTATGTGCAATTATAAAATTTTATCTATTTTAACATTTTTTAATTTTTCAAAAAATATCGTTATTATTAAATTCAATCAACTTTTTAAATAAGCAAGTAAAATATAAAAAAAAAAAAAGGCAAGATTGAATATTTATTAATATGTTATGCAAATTATGTGTGTATGAAGGAAATAATTATTACACGTTTACCAATATGCATAAAATATTTTAACGAGTAAGGATTTTGTTCGGAATAAAATTATTTATTTAATAAAGCAGCCGGCATGAAGAAAATTGTAAAAAATATTTTATTCAAATAATTAATTCATTTAAAAATGTATGTAGATTTAAATTTTCATTATTTAATATGATTAACCTTTGAAGTATTTATAAATTATAATTAAATCGATGAAAACATAAAATAAAATAATTATACCGATAATATTAATTTCTATTAGATTAAGTTGCATTTGTTAGTAAAATATTCAATAGCCTTTGAGCGGAGGTATATAGATATATATGAATTGCGGTAATACAAAAGAAAGATGGTTGTGAATTTGTGCCGTAATTTGTAGGAGCATTACAGGGCCATATTGTGTATATATATATACATCTCGAAATACCCGTCAAACCCGGTTAGGTATACAATGGCACTTATGTCTATTAAATCTCACCAAAATATCTCGAACACGGGTGGCCAGGGAAACCCGTCAATATAATAATACACGCGAATAACAGGCCTTCCAATAAAGCTCTAATTGCCTTTGCCGTTGCTGGTGGCTCGCACGCGCGCGCGCCTTCCGATCGCAGGTATATACGCGATGCCACTCGTCGAGGGGAAAATCCCCTGCCGAAAAATCTCATTTTCTTCTTTTTTTTCTTTTATATCCCTTCCTCCTTCCGCCTCTCTTTCTCTCTCTCTCTCTCTCTCTTTCTTTCTCTCCCCTAATTGTTTCAAAACAGTCGGACGTGGTGTAAGGTATCAAAGCTTTCGTTGTCTGTCTTTTGGACAGGTACGTTCTTTGCGGGACTTCGCGCAAACTTTCTCTTTTTTTGCGCCACTGCTTTTTCCATTGTGCGCGGAAAGTCGTCGAGTGGTTTATCGCTCGGGTTACTGGATTTAGGCGTGTAAGAAATGTTGGGAAAAATTAAGAAAGATTTATTGTGCGTTAAATACATTTTTTTTTTTTTTTTTTTTATTGAGTCGTATATAATAAACACATCCTTTTGATTGGTTGGGGTGAGAGTTAATAAACGAAATAAAAAAAGGGGATAGATTTTGCAATATGAAAGTTTCTACTTATCATTTCACATATGCATAAAGATTATTGATGTATTTGTTTTCTTCAAATAGTACAACGGTAATGAAATAGAGTAAAAAAAAAAAAAAAAAAAAAAAATTGTTAAAATATTAATTAAAAAAAAACAATCGTCGTTATTATAAAATTATAAAATTTATTTGTATACAGGTGCAATTAAAGGTAATTCGTTTTGCTTGAAATATACTATAATATTTAAAAAATTTCATCTTAGATCTTATCGATTGACAAATTCCACTTTAACCGTCAGACTTACGCATATTCTATAAAACAACAATTAAAAGTATACCGTCATAATAAATAAAAATCATAAAATTCCTATAAAGTTTCGTTCGTGCGAAAGAGAATTATCGATCAATTCGTTCGATTAATTATACACGCAACGACAAAGTCGTCGCAATCGTTTTCACTACTACGCGTATGCGATTGTAGGTAGCAATCGAGTGTATATATATATATACGAGAGAAATCCCCGCGCAAACATCGTACACACGCGGATTGAGAACACGTGTTAGGTAATAAAGACCGGATAATTAACACGTCGTTTGGACGTTGTCGAGGCTAACAGCATCGCGCACCAAATGAGCTTTATAACCGAGCCGCGCGAGCGTACGTATATGTATATACGCGCACATCCGTGAAACTAAACTCCCCGCGTTATTTCGAATCTGTACGAAATAAAATGCAGAAAAGAAGGAAATAAACTAAAGAAAGAGAATTTGCGCGCGGCTCGGATGTGTGCGTTTGTGCGCGCGTTGTTTGGATTTGCCGGAATTTCATTCGGTCTTAAAACCGACACGTTGTGCCTTCTTTAATTGCGCTTTTGTGTGTACGCGTGCACGTGTGTGGGTCGGTATACATACACGTGTAAGAGAACGATGCAAAAGGCATATTAGCATGTTAATTGCTTTGCGCTTTATTTTTTTTTTTTTTTTTTTTTTTTATTTATTTTTTACTTTTTCACGATATACTATAACCGTGTGCAAAAAATTTTTAAATTTTCCGACGATTATTTAAGCCGTTTGAATTTGAAAATTACTTGTTAAATTCTCCGCGTTTGCGTATTTTGATAATTGCCTTTTTTTTAAAATAAAATTTCAAAAATTATTATAAAGTTAAAAGCTTGTTTAAAAAAATTTTAATATTTCAATGCTTTTTTTTTTTCGATGTGTGAAAGAAAATCTTTGTTGACAAGGTTTATATCCATTAAAATTTTATAAAAAATAATAATAAAATTATTAATTACGTTTTTCTTAACATGAAATTTAAAATATTATTATTGTATGAAAAAAAAAAACAAAAAAACAAAAAAAATAAGTAGAAGGATAACAATTTTACATATAATATACGAAACTATAGCTTTTAAACGAACGAATATACAAATTTGTAAGTACATGCGTACCTTTTTGATATTCAAACGAAAAGCAAACGATCGTTATTTTAAATTATTAGTGAAACGCGTATATTTCACATAATTTATACATAAATATCTTTTATTATCTTTTCAGCAGCTAAAAATCGAAAAAAAATATGATAATATCGTTAATGAATATTATACAACGCACAATTTGCACCGATTGGTTAATTATATAAAAAACAAGTCTCTCCGCGGGTATATCTCAATAATGTTCAATTTCTAAATTAAAAAAAGTAAAAAAGGAAAAAAAAAAAGAAGAAGAAGAAGAAGAAGAAAAAATAAAAAAATAACCCATAGTAAAGTTATTCCGTTTCACAGTTACACAAACGCAGAGGGAAAATGAAATTTGCGCGCGACACCCGAGCCCGCGCGTCACGTTCGAAACTCCCGGTGATTTATTCCGCGGTAACGAAGACGAAGCGCCTCTCTCGATCGAACGAAATTAGGCTGTCGGGTTATCCTGATCGATTATCCGACGCGATGCTAATGAACGGATATTCAGGTGCCGAGGCCACTTAAGAACCGAGAGCGAGTACCTCGCGTCTCGTCGTATCAACGATACCTATTCCTTTGCTCGTCGCTTTTTTTTTTTTTATTTATCCTTGTTTTTTTTTTTTTTTTTTTTTTCCTCGCGGGAATGCGATACCTCGACAAAGCCGTGAATCGCGATCGTCTCGTGTTGTAAAAGAGAGGAAGCGCGAGAGAAAATTGCGAGAAGGGCGATATGAGGTATTATTTATTCGATGAGTTATTGCGGTGAAGAGCAATTTTTTTAATTAAAAGGTTTTTTTTTTTTTTTTTTTTTTTTTTTTTTTTTTTTTCGATTTTCAGGCGAAAACGCAATAATTACGTGTATTTTGTTTGTGTAAAAATTTCATTATGCACGGATGTACATAATGACTTCTGTGTTCGAGCAATGGGAGAATAATATTTAATCAAGATTTTAATTATTATTCTTTCGTATTGCAAAGATTTGAAAGAAATTTAATAATTTTTAAAATTATACTTTTATAATAGATGCTGCTGTTTATACGATAATTTAATGTTAAAAACTTAATATGCATACGCAGGTGCGAGTCACGAGTAATAAAAATATACATATAAAAGTATTTTTTTACATATTAAGAAAAAAAGGTTGAAATGTTTACAATAAAATTGCGATATCGAAAATTGACAAATTTGAAAATTATGCCGCGTCACGTCGCGTTCGCTGTACACAAACTTTAAAAAATTGTTTTCTATGCAATAAAAAAAGAAGAAAAAAAAAAGGAAAGGAAAAAAGAAAAAAAAAACGAATACAATAACAGGCATCGCGTAAACGAAAATATCTGTGCCTTCGTGCGTTCCGATGGAAAAAAAAGGGGATATTCGAGGGTAAAAATGTGTCGACCGACGAAAGGTTGAAAACTCTCTTTCTAGCTAGTATAACCATATACATATACGTATAGAAACTGGGAAAGTGCACCATCGAGTGCAATTTGCCGAATTCACGTTGCGCGATTTCACACGCGCGTCCGTAGAGAGAGAGAGAGAGAGAGAGAGAGAGAGAGAGAGAGAGAGAATCAGTGTGAACTCTATCCTCGAATTGAGTCCAACCATAGCGGAATCCTCACGTACGCGCTCGAAAACTCGAAGAGGAAGAGGCCGGTCACGTAACCTTTCGCGCAATCGCCGCTCGATTCGAATCTCGGCCTCATCTTCCCTATTTTTCTCCGTAGACTTCTCTCTCTCTCTCTCTCTCTCTCTCTCTCTATTTCTATCTATTTCCAGATTGCTCCCTGCACGCTTGGCTTTGGTACGACTTTTACCCTCTCTCGTTTTATACTTCATCTCTCGGATTCTCTTATATACGCGCCGCGTATGCTCCTTTATTTTCGTCCTTATTATCTATTATATATTTTATTGCACGTAGTACGCTACTTTCTTTCCTTATTCTTTTCATCCTAATTTACTCTCTTGTTCTACAATTTACCGTGAAAAATTTTTACTCGATAATTCTTTTGTTGTTGCAATGTGCGGTGAGCTATTTGCGCGGGAAGCCGTCACGTAGTAGATGATGATGTATTGCGCTGCGAATAACGTAATTAATCTTTCACTTGTGCTTAGATCGTTTATTTTAATGTATTATATTTTATCGTTATTGTCAGTAAGGTTCAAGTTATTAAATTGTCAATGTTTAATTTTATTTTTTTAAAACTTAACAATAATCTATATAGTAATTTAACATAACGATTGTTTATTTTTTTAATTTTTTTTTTAATTTAAAAAAATAATCATTTCTTAAGAATTAATGTTTTATTTTATTATTCGTTTAAAGTTATTTTTCAATCAAAGTTAAACAACATAGATAAATTTATTATAAAACTGAATTTCAATCACGTAAAATAGAAAAAATACTATTATAAAAGAAATACGAAACGGCTCTCGAGAAAAGTGCGTTTCTTCATTGTCATAAAAATCTTCATCCAGCTAAAGAGCTGGAGTAAAAAGAAAAAAAAACGCAAAATAATTAAGTAAAAAACGAGCAGCTACTTATTTATTCGTCTTCCATCGAGTCAAGACGAATATTCGTCTCTTTCTCTCATCTCTCACTTACTCTTTCTTTCTGGGAGCGACACAAGTTTTTATAGCGACACGACGACGAGCCTTCGCGGTCTCATTCTCTGGTTCTCTCCAATGCCGCGCTTTAGTTCTCGAGGTAAGCGAAAAGGAAGGAGCGAGACTTTGGGGGTGGGAGGGTTGAGACAAGAAAAGAAGAAAAAAAAAAAAAAAAAAAAAAAGAGGTGGAAGGAAAGCAGCGCCGTTGGTAATGGCGAGGGCGAGAAAACGCGCGGAGGGGTAGAGAGGTGAGCATTTGTGAGAGAGAGAAAGAGAGAGGAAAATTTCCTGGATTTTCCCGACGCGCGCTTAAGTACACCCTCGGGACAAATCCGCACTCTCGACGGGGCGTTTTACCTTCTCTCTTACTCGGGCCGATTCACTACCGCACCGAGTCGTTACGCTATAACCTTCTCACTCCTTGCCCCTTACACCAACCTCCTTCGCTAATTTTCCCGAGGACGTACGCGCTCCGGTTTCCTTACGTACGTACAACTTTCTCGCTCGGCTCTTAATCCCCCCGAAAAGTGCCCTGTAAAGGTTCTTCTTTCGTTTCTTTCCCTCTCTATTCTTCTTCTTCCCCCCCCCCACCCGCCCACCGTCGTTCTCTCGACTTCTGTCGTTCTCTTTTGAAAAATCTCGATTTCTAACGGGGCTCCGCTCCCTTTTCACCACTTTTTTACGCCCTTACCTCCTCTCAAACCTCGGGTTGCATGTATGAGTACGATTTTATATCGCTGTATCAGGGATACATCGGGTTAACGTATACGGAGCAATTTCCCGTAAGCGCGGATGCTTGTACACCCGCGAAAAGCGTACATAAAGTTCTTGCTTTATGTCGCACGCATCTGTATATATGTATAATACCTACAAGATATCGCGCGGTTTGTAACGTTATTTTCCTTTATTTCTTACTTTAAAAGTTTCGCTTTCCCTTTCGTTTTATTCTACTATTCGAATGTGTTCGTAAGGTAAGATTGAGTTTTAAACGCAATGTTAAACTTTTGTTGAAAGAAATAATTGTTTTTTGTATTATATAATATAGTATGCGTAAATTGATGATAATTGAAATAAGAATTTTTTTTAAAGAATTATTTTATTTTCATATTAAAATATTGTTTGTATTTAAAATAACTGCTTAAAAAAAATTTATTCCTTCTCTTTGAAAATCTAGTTGCAGAAATAAAGTTGGATAAATTTTTTGCTCAAATTATTTTAATTTATTTCGATTATTCGAATAAGTAAAAAATATTAAACAACGTTATTATTCATTATTAATGCGATAATTATAAATTTCTTTGAAAAAAAAAAAAAAAACAAAGAAAAATCTCAAGTTTGACGAACGTTACTTAGCCGTCGTTAAAACGACATTCATCGAATGTATTTTCCTAACTATACGTCAATCGAGCTTTGTTTTACATTCAATTTGTCACTTTTCATTAAAATGCAGATTAATAGCCAGCATAAACTATCGGCGCGTGCACACATATACACATATGCATTTATATATATATATATATATATCCTATGCACTCGAGAACCAGAAATGCAACTCAAATTTCATCGAGGCGTTTAATAAATCGAGCGATTTCAATAAGTGCACGAGACTCAAGAACCCGAGGCGATAACCGTCTCAATTTATTCGTCCTCGTACTCACCCGTGAAATAAACATCGATGCATCTCGTTCGACGCGAATAATCCGGGCGCTCGCGCATATACGGCAAATTAATTCCACGAGCGTTCCTTTCGTCGCTGTCAGGCAACGCAACCAGCGAAGTATACATACGCGTATAAAGAAGACGCGAGGAGTGAAAAAATCGTATCGTATACGTAAGCAAGAAAAATTTAAAGACGCGCGGCACCTGTACAGGTTCGCCCACGCGCTCGTGGGAGGGGGGGTGGGGGGTGGGGGGAAAAGGGAAACCAGATTCGCTCAAACCGAGCGACTAGCTTTTCTAATTCGTCGCTCGCTGAGAAATTCTAGCTTTCTCAAAAAGCTTAACGCGTTGAAAATGTCGTCTGAAAGTTTCTCGACGCGCGACTTTTTTTTCGACGCCTATCTACACGCCCATTTCCTCGCTCGGAAAATTCGCGAAGGCAAATTGCAACTCAAGTCGAGCGAAAATTCACGACGGTTTTTTTTTTTTTTTTTCTATTTTTTTTTTTTTTGTATCGGGGGTGAAATTTTTATTTCGCTCAAAATAAACGCCCGCGGAAGACAATTTTAATGGTTTCTATTTATATGCGTTACAATATAGGTGAAAAATCAATTAAAATTTTATAAAAATTAATTTGAAATCTCGCGATATATTTTTCTCCTTCGATTTGTTAAAATTAATTTTGTCGCGATCAAACGAGACTAATGCTCAATTAATGCAAGTAAATCGATTAATTTTGATAATCTGTATCGTTTCGGATGTATAAAATTATATTTTATTTGAAATTACTGATTACGTTGCGTTTATTCATAATGGAAAATAACTAACTTATCCGTTACCATCGTACATAATATCCAGTATAATATTTTATTATCTGAAACATTTTATTTCCTAAATTATTTTTTAATTTGCAAAAAATTGATAATTAACGATGACGATGTTCACTATAATTAAGAAATTCATTTAAACTGTTAAAAACATTAATTAATATTTTTTTTTTATTTTTTTTTTTAATTTTTTTTATTTTTTTGCGATCAATAGCTAACGTTACTTATTTTTTAAATTTGATGATTAATAATTTTGCACCTATAAAAATTTTATTATATAACTTTAATAGTTATGTAACATTATAGCTAACGCGAATTTAAAACTTATGAAATTCCACGCACTTAATTTCTATCACACTTTAAAGATTTTAATCTCACTTTTATCGAAGCACGAAACAAAAACATAGAGAAAAAAGAAAAAAAAAAAAAGGTCCATTAAAACAAAATATCCAAGCCAACCTATATATAATCTCACATTAAATCTCGAAAGCAATCGCTTACATAACTATACAACGCTAATTCATTCTTCGCTCGAAATTTATTAATTCGCTATAAAGAAATTTCAAGTGCTCGGTAAAGCCGCCGTGAACAAGTCGTTGAATCGCTGCTGCTACATCCAGCGACTTAATTCGGCCGAAGAGAGCGATACGGAAACACGCCGATTCACAAATCGCTCGGCATTGTTCGACTAATGAAGCCGATCAATCGCTCGGAGTAATACATGTGTATCGTCCCTGTAGAGATTCTTCCTCTCTCTTGTCCGCTTCATTCCATTCGGTAGCTTCGCCGGCTGTGCTTGTATACATGTATATATAGGTACATGCATTCGATCGAGGATGACGACAACGCGCTCTTCTCGATTTTCGCGCTCGCTTGAGTGTCACGCTTCGTCGCCGGCGAACGATCGAGTCTCGATAATTTCGCGACCTTTTTCGTCTTCTCTCTCTCTCTCTCTCTCTCTCTCTCTCTCTCTCTCTCTCTCTTTCTCTCTTTTTCTCTGTCTATCTCTCTTTCTCCGATGCTTTATGCCGCCATCGCCACTATATTGCCGCTGTATCAGAAGTAGTCTTTGCTCCGAGCCAGAAATCGACGTTACACTGGAACGAGCGTTATGTATACAGCTTGAACAAGAGCCTTTGATTATTTATCTCGTCGTTCGCTCCTCTTCGAGATTCAACAAGTGAGAGGAGAGCTCTTTACATTTCGTTTTTTATCTTTTGTGAAAAAAGAAAGCGGAACGTCGATAGATTTTTCAATCGGAGAGGTTAAAGGAAGTCATTTGGGCGAATTCAAAAGGATATATCGTTAACAATGATTGTAAATTATATATGAATTATTAATGAAAACGAATGCAATAAAAAAAGTGTCATTTATAATATTATTTTTAAAAAAATTTAATTGTACAATTAATATATACATTTTAAAATTTATGTACCTACTAAATGTTTTGCACCAATAAGTACTGAATAAATTTATTTTACAACCTGAATCGATTAAATTTCAATAATTCATTCATTCGTTCAATATTTTTTATTTTATGAATTTAAAAGAAACGTAAATCATATTAAATTGTATTATTTTTTTAATTAAATTGAAAAAAAAAAAAAAAGAATTTCATTTAAAATTAGTAAAAAAAAATTAAAAATCCAACGTAGTAAGATTTAATCGGTATTAAATTTAAAGTTGTAAAATCTAATATTCTACAATAATGCGAATAAACCACATTCATAACCATGAGATTTCCTTTAATATTTGTTTTCGTTCTATTCTCACCTTCTAAGCCAAGAAACCCTTCGGCAATATTCGTCGAACATAAAGAGACAAAAGGATTACCGGCTTACGGTACAAGATCAAACCGTTCGTTTACAAAAGCGTCGTGATTAATACGCGTCGCGCGTACGTGCGTATGTACGCGTATATATATATACATATATATATATATATATATATATATATATATATATATATATATATATATATATATATATATATGTATATTTACACGAAAAAGCTCGATCTCGTTTGATCTCTCTCGCGGTTGCGTACATTGCAAGAGGGGAGAGAAGAATCTCAAACGTAGGCGGATGCATCGATCATACGTCCGCCAATTAAGTCCACCGAGTGTATAATACAAGCGCGCGCTGTGCGCTGGAATAGCTTAAGACGCGGGGCGGCTTTACGCGGAATATACGTACGCGAGGCTTACTCTTTTGCGCTTGTAGATAAATGCCTTAGCGACGCGCTACTCCCGCGCTTTGAGGCTAAGCGACGGAGACGCTTATGTCGAAAGATTTTTTTCTTTTCTTTCTGTCTTTTTTTTGTTTTTTTTTTTTTTTTTTTTTATGTTGTTTTAAGCCGCAACGACGACGGGCTCGCGTTTCGAGGGAAATTTGTACCGTATAAGCGAGGTGTGTGCAATGTCTAAGTGAAAGACGATGTTTTTGCTCGGTTTTACGAAGAAATTGAGCATTCTCGGGTCGAGAGTTTGATGTTTAACGTTTCTCCGTGCAATATTCATTTTGCGTGGTTATTTTAACGTTGTAAATTTTGTATACTATACTTTATTTTTTATATCTATAAATGTTTTATTTATTATCAGTACTAAGAATCGCACATTTCTTTTTGCTTTTAGGTATGTTTCGAGGATTCAAAGAGAATTATTATACACGCGGGAAGAAATAAGATTTAAAATTATGGTGAGCAATTTTGAGTTTCGATTTAATGAATGGTTGCGTAAGAGCAAATAATAATTTCATTAAAATGATAAATTAAATATTTTTAATAATTTCTTACATACGTAAATATTTTATTATTTTTATAGAAATTTTGTGATGGAGCTTATTATATTTCAAGACTGTTTTTTCAATGCGTTTGTATTTGTATTTTTTTTTTTTTTTTTGTATTGTAAGAAATTTTTTTGTTGTACTTACTGATTCACCGAATGAAATAATAATTGTTAATTACACTTGGATATTAAAGTTTTTCGTATAATTTTATTTTCTAATAATCTTGAGCGTATTTTTCTATTTTTCTATTATACACAATAATAACGAACAAAAACAAAAAACTTTCTCAACGCCACGATTGATTCGAATAAACAATTTTTACTAATGAGATTAAGTTTAGATTATGATTAATCATGTACATCCAAATACACCGTACAGGCATAACTCAACTAAAATTCCTCAAATTTTCCTCTTACAATTCTCGCTTGACGTTTGTCGTTACTCCACTTTTTTCAAAACCCCCTCGATATTTTGAAGACGTTGTTTCAGCTTTAATAACCGAAAATCTATTAAATTATCGCCGCGGGCACACATAGCCGTACGCGTAAAAATCACGCGCGTAAAATAACTATTTCCAGCGCGTAGGTAAACAAAGATATCGATGGATACATATAGTAAAGCTAAAATTCATGCTCGCGGCAATCGGCGGCAAGTGCGTCATAAATTCATCGTCGAACGAGCGGAGTCCATAAGCAGCCGGTAATTCGGTATTTAATACTAGCGCGCGGGCGCGCGCGCGCAAACTCCCCAATGTAAACAAAAGCAAGCGGCAGCGCGCGCGCGCACGGGTGGTGGTGGCGAAGGGGATCGCTTAATTAATCAGCGCGAGGAAAGAGAGTTAAGCCCACGAGAGAACAAATATAATAAATCCCGGTCGCGTTACGCTATTAGCTTATGCGCTTGGCTCTCCGCGCGAGATGGAGAGTGAGAGAGAGAGAGAGAGAGAGAGAGAGAGAGAGAGAGAGAGATGGAGGAATAGAGAAAGAGAGAATATAAGAGACTCAAGATTCTCTTTCGCGTGCAAAGCGCCGAGCGTAAAATGATTTACAGGACGTTTACTCGCTGAGTTTGGCCCTCATTAAAATGCCGGCGTTACCAGACCGCATTTACTTCCTTTCTTACATGGGATATACGTGTACTTGCGAAACCACCCGGCCTTTTCCAGTACACACACACACACACACACGCGTGCACATGCATACACACATGCACATGCACAATCCGCATTTTTTTTCATCTTTTGTCGGTTGTTTGGTAAGCCTTATCTCTCCGCGATATAATTCAGTGTTAACGAATCATCGCTCTCTCTCTCTCTCTCTCTCTCTCTCGTGCCCGCGCATTTTTTTTTCTTCACCTCTAACCGTGTGCGCTTACCTGTTGGATATACGTGTAGGTGTGGATGCGTAAGCTTATACGCGCGTGTACTTTAAGGGAGGCTCGAGAAATTTTGAGATAATTTACGTCTTGTATTAGCTGACTCGTAAGTTCTCGATGCGTGGCGTTTATTTACCATAAAACGTATGTAAGATATGCGTTGTTGTCGATTATATTTTTTCATTTCTCTTTTCCTTTCTCTCTCTTACTTCTCTCTCTCTCTTTCCCTCTTGCGATTCCGCGTTATGAATCTTTTACCTTTTTGAATCTATTGCATTATTTGCATTTACTAATGGTCGTGCTTATACGCGTTTAATTACAACGATTTTATTTGTTTATGCGGTAATCGCCATTATATATATATACATTTTTTTTTTTTTTTATCGTACGATGAGTTTCGGTAAATCGTGAAAAATATTCAAATACGTTAAAAATATATACAATAAATTCTTTCGCATAAAATTAATCGATTGAATAATAAGTAAATAAAAAAACGAGAAAAAAATAAATTTAATTTACAATTTTACCGCAGTTTGTTAAATTACTGTACCAAATAAAGCATATAGACATCTACAATAAATTTCATTAATTTGTCATCTGTTTTTATTCTTATTTAATGCCGTTAAATTATCATATAAATTTTGTTTAATTTAAACGAATAATAATTACATGCGCACATTAATAATACCTCCTACGTGCATTAATAATATTCGTTATAAACAATTTAATGCGCTTGGAAACTAAGAAAAGAAGAAGAAGAAAAAAAAAAAAAGGAAGAAAACAATAATACCGATAAATTAATCCGTGCATATAACGATTACTTTTTAATAATATTTCCAACGTGATATATATTTCGATTCGTAAAAATCCGTCTATAATTTATGAACGCGATGAAAGATTGAAACTTCGCATTTTTTTTTTTTTTTTTTTTATTTTTTTTTTTTTTTTTATTGCGCATTTCTCAATCTATAATATACGTTCTTTTAAAAACAATTGACCGATGCTTCTATAATTGAAGTGATCTCGTATTTTATTTATTGTGAACTCGTAAAACGAAATGAATACGTTTGTCGATACGATTCCAGTGAATAACATAAATAATCGACGATCTCAAAGAGATGGCCAATATGATGTATCGGACACATACATAATTATCTTTTTAATGGCTCGAGACTCTCCGGTCATAAAGACCGCTGATTTACATCGGAATATCAAAACTGGTTTACATACCGAGAAATTCATTTTAAAACAAAGTAAAATCATCTACTACTTGCCGAGATTATAAGATAATATGCGGAATTTGAATGGTTATTTTATCATTCGCGAATGCGCATGATTATTACCGCGGATGATTGAAAAATGTGCGTCGATGTTAAATTTTAAAAGTACATTAGTTTCTCATGCTCGCGCTTTTAACTTATCGTAACTTTTAGAGTATCATCTATAAAATCGATTAATAAGACTTCGTATAGTTAAGAATCATTCGATATATTAACTCAGCTATTCTTTCAACTAGAATATTTTCATTGCTTCTCATCGGCCTCGCGACCATATTTCAGTGCACACGATAACCAACACCCGTTATATATCTCTTCTCGTTTGCGTTTAATAATCTTGCGTTTAAGTAACTCGATTCAATCGCGTTGGTAGTTCGACTCGATTCATATATACAAGTCTGTCGAAGAAGTAACGCTAATGGCCGACTAATTTGCGCGCGATCGCGTCGATATTTTCTCTAAAAGTATATTGTATTTATTCATAAGAGGATGCAGTATACGTAAAAGTAAGAACAAAAGGAAATGTAGATAGAAAATGGAAAAATAGATGATATAAAGATCGAAGGTCAGGGTCGCTCGGAGTAATAAATCATCGCGGGAGTGTGAGAACGACGACGTGAGTTATCTGGAAAATCGAGTTTCCATATCTCGTCGAGGCGCTCCTTATACGCGCATGTCTGTTTGTGTGTGTGTGTGTGTGTGTGTGTGTGCAAGCATTTTTTTGAGTATTTTTTTTTTTCGAGGGAAGGCTGATTTATGTACAAGTTTTCTGGTGTTATTGACGACTATTTTGGATACTTATAAAATGCTACTGGTTGCTTATGTAAGACCGGATAGTTCGCTTGAATTTGAAGGGAATTGTATGAGACTATCGATGAATTATTGAAATTACTCTATTACCGAGTAATTTCAAAATTTTATTGTTATTTTGAATGAATTTTTTTTTTTTCTTTCAAGATAATTTTGTTTGTAAAATATTTCTATATATAAATCAAAAATATTAAAAATTGTTATTTATCCATTGCTATAAATAGTTCAACAATAAATTATGAAGAATAATCGAAAAAAATTATTGTTAAGATTGTTGATTATATAGTATTCATAGGTGACAGTTTACATAGTTTGAAAAGAAAACATATAAAGTACCTTATGTAAATTTGAAATTCGATAGATATTTACATATTTTAGACAAATTTGTATTCCAAACGAAGAAGAAAATACTAAAATTAAGAATAAAAGAAAAAAAAAAAAAGAAAAAAAAAAAAAAAAATAAGATAAAGTTTTACTAAATTAAAAATAGTTTTGAACGGTAATCATTGACACGTTTGAAAATCTACTTTTCATTCGATGAAAAATCTAAATTATTAATCCTTCGATTTTACGATTATCTTATAAAATATTTTTTCTTTAAAGTAAAAAAACGATTAGAAATACCATAGTAAATAAAGGTCTTACGAATTTGAACAGTTATCATATCAAATTTAACAATCCCATAAAGACTCTGTATTCTATTTTAATATTCTAATGCAAATTTTAAATCCAAGCTCATGTTTACCATTGCAACTCAATATTCATTATTTTACAAACAAATCCGTACTTAAAGTCATTGCAGCCTTTGAAAAATTCTTCCAACGGATATCTCTCAGCTCGCGTTGCCCGCGAGTATAAAATACACGTTTCATTGGTGCATAAAAGCACGAATGATCGCCGTAAAAATTCAATTATTTACTCGGCTTACATTTTACTTATATAAAGACAAGTGTCCCTTAGCGCGGTTAATTATGTTTACATCCGAGAATTTGCGCGTCCTCGATTTTTGTCGTTCCATTATCTCTCTCATTACCTCGATTTTTAAATCTCCATAATTTTCTCGCTCGCTCGATATTCCATCTCGCTCTCTTTCTTTCCCTTACAGTATCCACAAAGAGTCAGCAAAATCTTCAGCGAATTTATACGTTACGTCTATTTCCACCCTAAAGTACATTATAAAACCGAGCGGTAGTAGCTCGAGCCAATTCCAGATTCCGAGCCATTTAACCGTATCATACGCGGCTACCGGTGAACATATATCCCCTTTTTATTTCCCAGGAATATACCAACCGCGACGGCGTATATGATATCCTTTTTTTTTTTTTCTTTTAAATTTATCTCGCCTTGATATACACGCCCTCGAACGATCTTGTTATTTTTTTATAGACTCGACGCGGTTCGCTCGCGATATTTCTGGAAAAGTTGGGTTACGCGAAGCTTCGTATGTGTTATGACTTTTTTATGATTCGAGTCAACGACATGGTAACGTGGTACGAGAGATCTCTTTGTTTCTTTTTTTTTTTTTTTTTTATTGTTTCTTTGGAATACGTTTTTAATGTTATACGTATACTCTTCATTCCGACATTTATTAATTTTATTACGAGGAGTATGTATTTGTATTGTATGGGTTTAAACGATAATAAACGTTAAATAAATAAATAAAATTATTCCTTCCAATTAATATCATGTAAGGCTTGAATATCTAAAGGATCGAGTGTTTCCTGACAAATTTTTAACGTCGCACCGAACAAAAAATTTAAATATAATTAGTTTCGAATTCATTAAAAAACAATTATTTATGAAATTAGTTTTTTGCACATTTTTCAAAATTTAGTTTCGTTTTTGGCATACTCGTACATATCGTTAAATGTAGTAGCGCGATCCTTTTATCATTCGTTTCTAATAAATCAAAGTTTTCGTGTTATTCAATTTTTTGGCATAATAAAAAGACGTCGTAAAGTCGTAAATTTTAGTTCAATACTTTAGAACGGTAATAATTATATTTTATCGATTTTTTAATAAAAACTATTTTAAAATTCATGCGTGTAAATATAGACGTTTAGTTTTTATAAAAATTGCATGAAATATCTTTATTATATACTTTGTCTTATAACAGAAACGTTTTACGAGTTTTTTGAACGCTTCAATCGCGTTGGCGGAGTAAAAAAAAATTTTTTCTTAAATATAATAGTCTATTTTCCGTTCGCATATAATAATTTACTCGTGAGTGATAGACTCGCAAATTGATAAAATGTGTTAATATTAAAATTTATTTTTGTAATGTAATAAAAAAATATTCAATCTGTTCTACATATAATTTATATAATATAGTAATGATAAAAAAAATTACAAATTTTTGTTTACTACATTTTATACAAAATAAATAAATTAATTTTAATTATCGAGGTCAGCAATTTATTCCTAAAAACAAAAAAAAAAAAAAAAAAAAAAAAAAAAAATATATATATATATATATTTCCGAATGAAAAAGAAATTTGATAATATTAAATATAACATAGTTGTCAAATTTTCAAATTTCAATTACGCAACCCTTTTTTTCTCTCGTCGTTACCAAACTCGTCACTCCTCGCGGAAATACGCTTATCTCGCGCGTGAAAAGCTCTCGAGCGCGCAATATTTTCATCGCTCGTAAACAAAAGACGAAGAGGAAAGTTACTACGATTGTCATGTAAACATCGACGCGTACACGTATAGTATATAGACATCGCTGCATTCAGATGCAAACGAGAAAACGAATCGCCGCGGAGGGAACTCGAAGGAAAAAAAAACAAGGCGAAACTTTTATCTCCCGAATCCCGAAAGTATTATATTACGAGTTTTCCTTCTTTATTTTTTTTTTTTTTTTTTTTTTTTTTTTTTTTATTGTCGTCGTCGTCGTCGTCGTTGTTCTCACATCGCGTATAACGTGTACGCGCGCCCGCACCACCGAATATAAAAAATCCTTCCCCTTTGGACTTTTCGCTTTATCTCAGGGCAGCGAGAACGACGGCGTCGACGACGAGCTACGCCGAGGTGATTTTAATTCCGTCGGGCAATCTCTTAAGCTCGGTAACGAGATTTCACGGCTTTCTCGCTGCGTATATAGTATGCGCGTTTCGACGACTGCATTGAGATAAACTGCGCCTTGTGTGCGCGTGCATTAACGTCGTACATCTACGTGCGCGCAAATGAGAAAGAGAG
The DNA here is from genome assembly GCA_949987625.1 of Chalcis sispes. NCBI lineage: Eukaryota > Metazoa > Arthropoda > Insecta > Hymenoptera > Chalcididae > Chalcis > Chalcis sispes. The sequence goes on along the minus strand of OX465098.1, from coordinate 12,695,242 downwards.
AGAGAGAGAGAGAGGGAGGGAAAATAACAAGTCGCGGATTTTGATAGATTGGACAGACGCTCTCTCGTCTGGATTGACTGATTAAATTGTTGGCTTGCCACGTGGATTTTGTGCCACGTGCGCGGGAGCGCGTGAGGTGGGAATCCGGTTAAATTGAAATTGAACGGGCAGAGCCCGCTGGTTGCGTTTTGTTATCGCGGTTTTAACCACCGTACCGTGTTTACATGTTTCGTTGATTGCGACGACCCGCGCACACGCGAGCGATCAGATCCGTTAAACGCACCTGCGCTTATAATTGACGAATTATTTTCATATATGTGCAGACGTATGCGATATATACACATATACGTATATCGTTTTCGCGATTACTCGACGCGGAAAAAGGTATAGTACTTGCCAAGGGATTTTTAATCTTTTGCCAGTACATATTTTCGAGATTGTTTAATTTATGATTATGTATATATATATATATATATATTTGCGATGATATTATTACAAGTTTATCGTTCAGTCATTAAATAAAGAAGCTTGTAAATACAATCAATATTTAAAATTTATTTATTATTTTCATAAAAATAATTTTTTCAAATTTTTAAAATGTAGAGGGGTTAAATAATAATTATTAAAAGTTAATAATCAGAAAATTTTGATTCTATCTCAGATGGTATTTTAAAATTTTTTATGTATAATATAATTTATCATTACAAAATAAATATAAATATAGTTTATTTTCAATTGTTCTTTCGATTGCAACGATTATTTTTATCTTTATTAATATATGCGTAACGTAAAAAATAATTTATAAAATAATGTAAATACATAAAAATGCATAATAATGACTGATTTAAATATAAAATATGACATTTAATCTGAAAAACGATCAATCTTACATAATTCAAAAAGGCAATGTAAAATGCGATAAAGAGTTTTCGATAAAAAGATATTCACGATAATAGTGTTGTAAATTTTAATAAAAACCTCATAAATGGCTAATTTTATATAAATTGAAATAACGGTACTCGAGAACATTATCTTTTACATCTACTTGAAATTACTGTTTCCAAAAAGCAAAAAAAAAAAAAAAAAAAAAAAAAAAAATGAAAAAAACAAAGTTTCAAATTCTTTCGCGTTTCTCGGAGAACGCAATCTTTAACGACTTATTACTGGGATTGATTGTATCGGAAATTTATAATTTTTTCATCTTTTTAATAAGATTGCACATCAAACGTCATTTTTTTTATTATAGAAATATTATTATAGAATTTTATAATAAAAAATATTTTGTTAATTTGCATTGTTTTATTTGTTTATTTATTTATTTATTTTTTTACAAGGCATACCTATTTGTATTAAAAAGTAAATTTATATTTATAAAATCAATAATTAAAAAAATTTTGATTTTCGTTTTAAGTCATATTAAATAAAAAATTTCTAACAAATTTTTAACAGTTATTTCTTAAAATAATAATTGAATAAATAAAATTTAAATAAAAATGTAAATTGCGAAATTCAAAAAGGCAATAATTTTTTAATCAACATCTATTTAACATTTTAAAATATCATTTTTAAATTTACAACCAAATAATGAATCAAATCATTTTCATCGATGTAACAAAAAAGTCTCGGTAAAACAATAGCATTATTAATTGTGCCCATTTAAAAGTAATTTGAAAGAAAATAAGAAGGCAAAGAATAAGAAAATGAAGAGAGTCTTTAAAGAAGCGCTAATTTATTTCAAAGGCCGTAAGCATAACCAAATACTCGTATACCTCGCGATCTTACGAGCATTAGATGCTAATTTGTCCGAGATTTCCCGTAATTAGCACGAAACTCTCTCAGATTCCAAATATCCTTGCCTTCTTTTTTCTCTCTCTCTCTCTACATATATATCATTCTCTTCCTCTTTCTTTATTTCACTCCTCGAACTCACGGTAGCTTTTCAATTAAATATTCCGGTAGCGTAGTTTGCGTAGTGTATATATATGTATATGTATATGTACAGTTCTCTCGGCTCGTCCGAAATTAAAATCAGTTCATTAGGCGTCTCGACACGGAATTTTTTGTTAATTTCCGAGCGAAGAACGGCTCTTCTTTTATTTATTCGCTCCCCCTCTTTTCTTTTTTAACAACGAAAGGGGTGAGGGGGGAAGGAAGGGTGAACTGATGTAGATATTTTTATGAGATGAATCGCGATTTAATTAATTCGCTCTCTCGCTCTAACTTTCTTTATCAACTTTAATAAGCCGTATATGTGTATCCCACGGATAAAAGGAGACACAGTATCACGTGTATACCTGTCTCTTCGTCTCCTTTTTTTTCAAATGAGAGATAGAGTCAAACGACAATCTTCTTGCTTCACGCTCTTCAGCGCGCAACGTTTAAAGTGAATAAATTAACGCCGAGGTGTCTCGAGCGTTTATAATCTTTGCCCGATAAAAAAAAAAAAAAAAAAAACAAAATTATGTATAACCTTCACCGACGAATTCACGAATCAAGTTTCTTTAATGGCCGAGTTTAAGGTTTAAATAGCCAGTTAATGGGCTATTCGCTGAGTTATACGATACTTGTTCCCTTCATATTTTTCTTCTTCTTCTTCTTTTTTTTTTTTTTTTTTTTTATATATTTTTATTTTTCGAGACATAATGCTAATTAGACGTTGATTTTCTTAATTGCTAATTTTACACGTTTCACTTAGGTGGAAGCGAGCGCGAAACGTTTGCATTTTATTGCAGCACACTTAAACGTTTAACGCACGCGTGCGTCTATACATGTGTGCCTGTCAAGTTACAAATAGTTTGAAATTAGAACGAGTTAAAGAAAACGTCTTACCTCGAATGTTGGTTGTACATATTTCACTTTCTTTTTTTTTTTTTTTTTCTTTTTTTTTTAAGATCGAGAATTTAAATTATTTTAAAATTTAAATGATTTTAATTACCAGTCTTTAAAGAAGAATACCGTTGAGTAGGAAGGATACATGAAATATTTGCCTTGATTATAAAGGCTTTATCGTGTAGGTATATCGGGAAAAAAAAAAAAAAAAATGATACCAATCTTTCAATGTATCATTTCTGTAGTATTCAACGCGTCAATCCGATATGACATCCATAGTAATTTACGCTCCATTTCTTATTTATCTGTCAGTAGTGGTATAATTTACTGATCGAATGAAAGCAAAAACTCTTTCCACCGACACTTTATGAAATATAATGAGATTACAAAATCCATCTATTATGATTTATTGATTCGCTTGTGATAATAGAAATAAAAATGAAGAAATTTCCATCTCGTTCATAAATTATTTATCAACTGTATGTTTTTGCGAAAATGTAAGAAAAAAAAAAAAAAAAAAAAAAAATTATCGCATATAAATTAATAATATTCAATTTAACAAATAATAAATCAACGAAATATAAACTCTGTCGCGTTAACGAATATTAATTCGTAATAAAATATATACCGCTTTAAAGTTTACACAATTGCTGACTTTATTATTTATTTATTTTTTTCTTAAAAATTTAAAATAAAAAAATATTGTAAATCCTTGACACCTCCTTAAACATCTCAAACATCCTCGATAATAATTCATTCCCAAAAATCCGGATTGTAGTATCTCCTCTATCCCAAAAAAAAAAAAGCAAAAATTCTAGAAAAAAAAAAAGTAGGCTGAAGGCTAAACTCATCCTCGCCACTGTTTTTTTTTTTTATCATACAAGTAGCCGATAGTAAAAGAGAGAAAGAGAGAAAGAGAGAGAGAGAGAGAGAGAGCGGTTGTTTATAAACGCGTCGTGTAAATCAGCGTCGAGGCGATCGCGCAGAAAGTCACGTGTATAATGGAAAAAGGCGAGCGAAGCTAAGCCGCCGGTAACAAGGAGAGATTTTTATCACGAATAGCGGGGAGAGAATATACGCTCGCACCGTGTCATTCTCCTCTGGTGTGTACACCACGCACACATACACACGTCACGGACGCCGTCAATTAAGTACCTGTCCGCCGTAGGCGGCGAGTCGCCTTTGAAATTCGATTCTTTTCCTCTCTCTCTCTCTCTCTCTCTTTTTTTTCATCTCTCTCTCTCTCTCGTTCGTAAGTGTGTGCTTGTACAAGAGTATGCTAGGAGAGACAGGAGTAACGTCGTTCGGGAGTCGTTTACTCGATAAGGATTTCGGGTCTATCTGATATATATACGTGTATCCTCGTACGTATCTACGTATAAACTTGTGTACCTTTTCGTCTAGTTTTCTCGTTGGCCTTTTCTTTCCTTTTTTTTACGAGTCTGATACATGATTGGCTTAACTATTCGTGTTTGACATTTCGTTCGGACGGTTACTTTCTTGATTCGGATCTTTTCTGTTTTTTTTTTTTTTTTTTTTTTTTTTTTTTATTTATTTATTTTACATTATGCGGAGGTCTGATGGCACGTTGAAGTGAGGAAGTAGTTATTTTTTCTTGCTTTAAAGATCTTTTTCTTTTTAATTAAGCCGAGCATTCGGAAAGATATTTATTTTGTTCGCAGTTGAGAAAATGTATTTTGTAAAATTTATACCCGTGTTGTTATATTCTTCTGTTTATTTATTTTAAACAAACAATGCAACAAGTATTATGAGAAAATATAATATATCTAGAATATAAACTGCATTATGAAAAATTTACGTTTAATCACGAAGAAGTATATTTTTTTGTGAATTATTTTGAGACAAATATTTTATGTGCTCACAAAAAATTTTTATATTAAAATACTTTTAGTCTTTTTATATAACAAAAAAAAAAAATTTAAATAAAAAACTTCAATGTTTTATAAATAATTAAATTATAAATATACTCATAATACAGTTACACTTGTAGTGAAATTAAATTAAATTGTTGAAAATATAAAATATTTATTTTATTAATCATTAAAAATAAAAATATTTAATTCTTTTAACACAATAATAAAAAATTTAATAAATTTGTGAAAACATCGTTAAAATACTTTGATCTATTATTAACAAAATAATGACTGTATCGATATTTTTAAACAATCGAAATTTTTTTAATTTACTCAACCGACATTAACATAACGCCGCGACTATGTAAAATTTACTAATCGATCGTACACGCTTACAACTGTGTAAATTTAAAAAAAAAAAATTGCCATGCTAGTAAAAAGTGTAGCTTTCGACTCGGTGAAACTTTTCAAAAGAGTTTTTCTCTTCACTGGCGTAAAAAGCCAGTAACAACAAGAGAGAGAGAGAGAGAGAGAGAGAGAGAGAGAGAGAGAGAGAGAGAGAAAGAGACCAACAAAAATAAAAACAGACAAAATAAGCGAGCGCGAGTGAAAGAAGAATCAAAAGCGGAGAGAAAGTAATAGAGAGAGAGAAATAAAAATAAAAATCAACGAGAAGAACGAGCGCATCGCGCGCGTCTCGTTTGCGCGGGCAAATTGTGCGAGCTAAGGGAATACAAAAAGTCGAAACGAGACCTCCTTCCTCTCTTCCATCGAGGAAAACGAGATTTTTTTCTCCGCAAACGGAGAAAGGAAAACGCAGTCCTCGAAGAGCGCGGAAAACTATGATATCCAAACGTTCAAAGTTTACTCGACTCCGCAGTGCGAGGAGAAGCGAACGACTTCATCTACTCGTTTCGTCCAAACGTGTACGGTAACTCGGTCAACGAATTTTTTTTTTTTTTTTTGCCTTAAACGAACTGATTTGCGCGTAAGTGAGAAAGTCACTTTATCCAGTTCTTGTTTCTTGTAAGTCCTTTATTTATCTTATATACATCGCACGTAATACTTAGCCAATTTTGGTTACTTACATGTGGTGCCGTAACGAGGTTTTTACGAAATTGGATTTGTTTATTCGCTTTTCACTTTGAAAAAATTATTTCGGAGTGACAATTTTTTTTTTTTTTTGAGTGCGTTCGTGATCGCACTGGTGGTTTTCTGGTGTTATTCGCTTGGACGGTCTGATTTTATCAAACTGAAATTTTGTTAAAAAAAAAAAATTGAGCTCGCGATAAATCAAATTGATTACTTTTCTCATTAACAAAACATTTTTACGTGGATGAGATATATTGTTGTTCCTTTAATTGTAAGATTAACCAACATTTTGATTAATTTTTAAAGTAAAATAATTAATGATTCATTATTTTTTTAAAATATCCTCATGTTTTTATCATAATTTTATAAAAAAATTTTGTTTGCTCAAAATAAATATTTTTTAGTATAAAATTTCATAAAAGTTAAAAACATTTATTATAAAAATGATACCAACAAAAATATATTCTGCATATACTAAATAAAAATGCTTGCTATGAAAAATTCAATATTATATCGATAAATAAAATATTTCTATTTTTTTGTTTAATAATGAAACATAAAAAAACTTTGAAAGCATTTATTTATTTTTTCTTCGGAGATCATAAAATTTCACTGTAAAAAAAAAAAAAAAAAAAAAAAAAAAAAACTAATATAACAAAGAATGTAAAAAATTTCCCAGAATATAAACATCGAAAAAAAAAATAAAAATGGCGAAAACATGGTTAAAATCATAAACACACGCTATCTGAATATTTATTTGAAATAGATAGATGTCGGATAAAAGCTATAAACTGCAGTCTATATTGAATAAATAGATAGTGAAAAAATAAATTCATCAATTTACAAATACTTTTTAAAAATAAAGGGAAAAATCGTTGTCGATTGCGGTGAAGATTTTTATATTCGGTTATCATTGGAAAATATAATAAAAAAATTTTGCATCTACATTGCTTACACTGATTGAATAAATATTATACATTAAACTTAAAAAAAAATTATTCAAAGTATGTTATGAAGCAATATTTGATTTGTATTTAGTTTTGCCTTGTATTATAAGCTAATATTGATTTCCATTAAATAGACGTTATTTATTTAAAAAATATATTTTACCTGTATCTTTTTAAATTTTCGCAAATTTCCGTACAAGCATAAATAATAAACGATAACAAGTATTAAAAACCTTTCATAATGTTTCTCTTCTATTCAAACTTAGAAATCAACACATACGAACAAAACGAATCACAAACAAAACATTGTATAAAAGCTCGGCTTCAATACAAAAAAAGTAAAAGGTTCAAACACTTCATCAAATAATAATCGACCGCAACGAATCGCGCGACGCAACTTCTCTCGGTGAACAAAAAAAAAAAAAAAACAAAACAAAACAAGAAAAACAAAAAACACAAAGGAAAGAAAAATACATGTGTACACCCACGTCGAAAATTCACGGCGGCAGTAAATTCGCGCGCTTATCGGCCGACGCGCATCCGGGGGTTACAT
>OX465098.1:12657947-12685447 GCA_949987625.1 Chalcis sispes | reverse complement strand
GCGCGAAGGGGGAAGGGAGATTGTATTGAAATGCACTCTCGATGATGATGGGAATAGCGATTGCCACCACCGATGCATCGCGTCTCTTCTCATCGCCTCGTGTATATATATATATATTATACGCTGAATAATTTCGTTCCACCGAATGGAATTCTCTACGAATCACTTTACTCGAGTTCCTGTCAGCCTTCGAATCACCTCTCTGATGGTACTGTGAAGTCTTGTGGTCGCGTGTATCGAGCCTCGCGATCGGGCAAACTACAACAGATTTTCGAGAATGATAGACTTTTCGGCTTCGTGTATACTATATATGTAAGTACATCCCTGTACCGCTGTAACCTTCCGAAGCTTTCAACGCCTTTGAATAATTTAACAAGGGCTCGGAAAACAAATGTTTGCGGATTATTTTACGTCAAGTATTTGCCAACTTGTTATTATTACGAAGGATACTTGTCATTATTGTAAAACTGATATTTAAACCAATATCCTATGATCTTATGAGTGCACGGCGAGTCAATATTTTCATGCTTTTGAAACGCACAAACATTCTTTTTGATTAAGTCGATTGAAAAGTTTTTAACGAAAATAAATTTTCTTACTATTTTATTAAAGAATTTTATTTATTTAAATATCGTATCGTTTTTTCCACGCTATTTTAATTTAAAATCTTATTGTATATTTTACTGCGTTATAAATTTAAAATATTTCTTAAAAATAATGAGCTAAACGTTTAATGATGAAGCATAATTTTATTTATTATTAAGAACTTTTTATTAAAATTTTTTATTGTTTTACTTTAAATAGAGGTAATATAAAATTATTAATAAAACGCTCATTGCAAATACATATAGTGTAGTAAAATTAAAAAAAAAAAAAAAAAAAATTATTAATTAATGGTGTCTCAAATGCATCGATATGAACTGAAAAAACACGATTCAACTTTACGAAAATTAATTTTTTCTTTCAACGTCATCTAATTTTCGTAAAAAATGAATTGAAAAATATTATCAATAATATTCATCGAGTTCACGCGTACAGCGCTTATACGCGCGAGCGCCGGTTGAAATTTTAAAAACGACGCGATTAATCAAATCAACGTTAAACCCTTAAGAGCAAATCAATCGCCAACATCTTCGCGCGCGCGCGTTTAACCCGAGGCTAAAGATAACCGAGAGAAAGAGAGAGAAAGAGAGAGAGAGAGGCTCTTGACTCCCGGCTTTCCCACTTTCAATTTTCGCGCGGGGGATCAATTAATTACGAAAAATTTGCACGTCGAGCGCAGACGCGCGCCGAGAACAACAACTGTCTCGGTCCATTAATAATCAAGAGATCGAGAGAGATCGAGAGAGAGAGAGAGAGAGAGCAGCTAATTTTACTCTCTTTTCTTTTCTCCTCTCCGCTGCCAATTTCGCAGGCCCAAAAAATTATCTTCGTAGAACGAGGCCCGAATCGCTTGGAGGGATTTTCGCCAAACGTACCGATCACTATAATTAGAGATTAATCGTAGCTTCGGTATATCGCCTCGATGTTTATAATCGAAGCGGTGGTAAGCGTTGGATACTTTTCGGGGATTTGATAGCGTGCGATGTATCGGTTTATCTTTCTTGTGTGCTTATTTGTTTTTCGCTTTATTTATCTTTATTCTTTTTTTTTTCGTCTTTTATATATATAATTATTCAGCTATTTTCAGCTATCGAGTTGAGAAAGAAATCCATTAAAGTTTTAATCGTTTAATTTGAGTAATATCGAGGCGCTTTGCTTGGATTTTGAAAATTCATTATTAAGATTGATTAATGAAGTTTTTAATAAATTTAGCAATAGACTTAAAAATTGTTCGCAAAAGTCCTTTAATAATTAAATTTTATATTCGTTTTAAAGATCTGAGAAATTTTGTTCGCGCGTTACAAGTAATTTGAATTAAAATTTAATTTTTCTTTTATAATTATTCATTCATCTTGTTAAAATGAAAACTGTGATATATTATAATTTGACGTTCTATATTTAGAATTGACGCAATTAACGCTTTATAATGCAGCTTATAAAATGATATCAGATTTCATTTGAAATACGGTAATTGAATAAGAGATAGATTTATTTACTTTATCGGGTTAAGCGTTTTATAATCTTCATCGTTTAATTTTTCCACCATCTGCGATATCATCGACTCATAATTTATCGTAGCTGCAGCTCGTACGAGTACTATTTTACGTCTTAGTATGAAAAACAATTCGTCAACTATACGGTAAAACTAAAAAGTAAAAACTATAGCGTACGTATAGAAATTATGATGAAGCGAGGTGCTTAAAGCGGCCGTATAAAAATATTAAAAAAGTTAACAACTACTTCGCGACCTTCGACAACTTAAATAAAAGCGAGCTAACGCTTATGTATATACATATAAATTTTACGCATCTCGGTTCGTAAAAATTTCCGGGCACAAGTGTAGCGCTCCCCGAGGCAACTGCAGTCGTTGTCGTCGTCGTCGGGACAAGTTCCCGATAGTTTATGGGCCATCCTTGGAAACTCGAGTCCCGCTTATCTCTTTCTTCCTCTCTCTCTCTCTCTCTCTCTCTCTCTCTCTCTTTCCTCAAAAGGCATCGGTGATGTCCCTTTATCATGACGCGCGCGCGCGCGCGAGGGAAACGAGGTGTCGTCGGGTAAGGAAAACGGAGATAGTTTTCACACAGCGACACGACCACCTCGACGGACTCACCGCAGCGTTTTAAGCGTTCGACGCTTTTAAATGAAAATTCCGGACTATCCTTTGTGATAGTCGGTGTCTATTGTGTTTTGGAAAACCTTTTTTTTTTTTTTTTTCGTGATTTGGTTAAAAGATTCGATTAAAGCTTTCGGAGAGAGAGCTTATCTAATTGTAGAAACGGTTTAACCCGGGATCGGGTCGCATATTGAAATGACCATTTACAAAAACAAATCGCAAAAACGTTTACGCATACACAAAATCAAACGCTTAACAAACATGCATTAAACACGATAGAACGTGTTTGAAGCATAACTTGATGGTAAAGCGTTGACGCATGCGTAAGTCATAAGGAGTGCGCAAATTTTAAATTATACGGTCTTTTGGGAACATATTAGAGACCGATCTCGGGTTAAGTGGATTGCTTTTAATGCTTTTAACACGTTGTCGATTGTTAATGAAATTTTTTATATATAATTCGATTATATTATTAAAATAATAATTTGAATAAAAATAAATGTAAAATAAGATAAAAATAAATTATCGAAATTAAATATATTTAATTGTTTTATGTTTATATATCTTATGGATTTATAAATATTTAATATCTAAATTGACTTAGTTTATTTGCATTTTTATAACTTTAAAAAGGCAGATGAAAAATAAAGAATGTTAATGATAAATAAATCAATACGCAATGATAAAGCTATTATTAGTTAGCTATGATAATTGAAAAATTTTTTATGAGATAAGTAATACATTTCATGTCGTATAACAGCAAAATCATTTATTAATGAATGATACTATTTATCCTTAAAGGTTCTCTTATTAAAAATAGAATTTCTTTTTAATAAAGTAATCAGTTTTCTTAGAAACATACATATAAAACAAGTAAACATATAAATAGATTTCTTAGATTGTTTTTCATTTTTTTTCTTATTTTATTATTTTAATCAATCGTCTTTTCAATTATTAACATTTTAATTAACATTTTTTTTTTTTAAATTGTAATACAAAATAGATGTTTGAAGAGAGATAAAGAGATAGAGAGAGAGAGAGAGAAAATTGTGGTCTTATGTCAGATTTAACCGCTTTACAATATAAATTTCCTCGGCTAGTATACTTATTTTGCTGACAGTCGATGTCGCAATAACCATTCATCGAATTCTCGGCATTCGTTCTCTGCTCTTATAAGCCGCGGTAAACGATTCTCATGAGAAAGAAAGAGAGAGAGAGAGAGAGAGAGAGAGAGAGAAGACAAGCGTCACGGGTAACAAAAGAAAATGCGCAAACTCGAGAAAGAATTACAAAAGCTAGCGAGTAAAGAAGTCGAAAAGAAGAGCAGAGAACACGTTGGAAGAAAATGTACGAGAACGTAAAAGGAAAAAAAGAAAAAAAAATTCTTTGGCAGCACTTTATCCACGTGCCACGTTTCCTCGTATTTCCCGCGTCTATTTGATACAGTTCCTTCTCATCGCAAGTAAGCGACATCGAGAAGAACAACCCCTTCTGCGTTTTACCGCACATTTGAGTGGCGCGCGTTAACTTCTCGACTCTCTCTCTCTCTCTCTCTCTCTTGCTCATTCTCTGGGAGTCTTTCATTCCGTAACCTCGATTGAAAACTGAGAAGAACATTCAGCGAGTACAAAAATAATAAAAAAAAAGAGGAAAAAAAAAAGAAAAAGAAGAGGAAGTGAAAAAAAAATGAAAAAAAAAGAGAGAAAGAAAGAAAGTAAGATAAAAAAAAAAAAAAAAATAAAGTTAAAAGACAAAGGGAATCGTCGCGTAGCCTTTTCCTGCATTTTCTTTCAATTACGCCTCTACACATGCACGAGAGAAAGAGAATGAGTTACAGCACGATTCAGCTCTCGAGAGAAGCGACAGCAGCCGCAGCGCGAGACTCGAGTGCGCGCGGGAGAGAAACTGCTGAAAGATCGAGAAGGGTTACTTTACTTATACATACATACATACATATATATATATATATATATATATGCGAGTCGCTCGATGCTTCTCCGCTCGTTTTATTATTTCCCTCTTGGCTCCCTTGCTTTCCTTCTCTCTTTACTTTCTCTCTCTCTCTCTCTCTCTCTCTCTCTCTTTTTTTTTTATTATTTGACGCGCAGCTCGACGAAAACGACGATGCGCTCTTAAATGAAAAGGGAAAATTACGAGCGAGCTCTTCTCTTCTTCTTACTCTTCATCTTCTTATTCGCTTCATTGCAAAAGGAAGACGACTCGGGTTAAGGAGTGCAATCTATTGTCGCGCTATTCTCCGACGGGGGGGTTATGTACTTGTAATGAGCTTAAGAATTCCGTTGGTTATATACACCGGCGCAACCCTCTTTTGCGCGAAAGGGATTCTTTTAATTTTAATTGAGAACACTGTAATCGTTGTATTATTTACCCCGAGCATTTTATTGAGATTTTTTTTTTTTTTTTTTTTTTTTTTTTTTTTTTTTTTTTTACAAAATTTTAAGAGTTTTTGCGTGCTCAAGATATTGCTTGCGAGATACACAATTAATTAGACAGATGGTACAGATTTTATTAATTGAAAACTTTGACGAGAATTGTGTTTTTAATACATTATTTTATCTTTGTTTAATAAATTTAACCGTATAAAATTTTAATCGATTGAAAAACTATCCATATTCATCATCGAACACAAATTGAAATGTCATCTTTCTTTATTGTGTCAACGTAGCTGACAATAAAACATTGGCTTAGATAAATAGCGAATATTTAACAATTTGTAGTACCTGTCACAAATGTTACTCTACATTATAAAAATGAAATTCGCTCGTGTAAAATTCAGTAGCTGGTAGGCGATATCGAGTTTTTGATCGATTACCTATCGTTTTGTATACTTTCTCGTGTGCACGTCATGCGCACATTTAAAAGAGGAAAAATGGAACTTGAGTTTTATAAAGCTTTACGTTAAAGTACCTAATATGAAATGGAGTGGTATATAAATTTTAATTTATAAGATGCATATGAGTTACTATTGTATAAAAAATTAATTATCGAACGTTTAATCTTTTTTTTTTTTTCTTTTTAACTTTAGCAGAAAATTTTGTTCATAAAAACAATATTACCAGCTATTGTTATATTTATTTCACAAGTGAATTCATAAGTGAAATATAGAAAGTGTAAGACATTTTAGCTTGATTTTTATTGACTATAAAAAATGGTAAATATTATGATAATGAATCCTACAATAATATTTGAAAACTCAAAATTGCTCAAAAAAAATATATAATGCATGAAAAGATGTTTATAATATTCATTAGAAATAAAAACATTTAAATCGTCGTATAAATACTTGTACGAATTCACCCGAAACATTCACAAAAATATAACGTATTAAAAAAATTATTTTTAAAAAATCGATACACATTTTCGAATCAAGTACACCATCACTTATACAACGTTAATACGTCTTTACCACGAAGTATTAACTTTTAACATGTTTACGCTGGCATTCGCGCGGAGCGCACATCTTAAAAGACTCGCAAAAGCCTTATTCAAATTAAGAGAACATCTCGTTGATGTTTACAGTGAGAGAGAAAGAGTTGTATATATATATACATATATATATATACTCTCTGGTATAGCGAGCGAGTAGTCGCCGCGCGTATGCTTTAGCGGGTAAACGTACACAATAACAGAAAGAGACTTACACATTCACATACATAAATAACTTAGGGCTAGCCGCATGCATGGACAAACATAGCGCGAGAGAGAGAGAGAGAGAGAGAGAGAGAGAGTAAGGATAAAATTTGCCTGGTCTTATTGTTTCAGTGTGCAATTGCAACCAGCACGCGAGGAAGTGCCGGTTCAACATGGAGCTGTACAAGCTGTCGGGACGAGTGAGCGGGGGCGTGTGCCTCCAGTGCAGGCACTTCACCGCCGGCAGGCACTGCCATTACTGCAAGGAGGGCTACTACCGCGACCCCTCGCGACCCATCACTCACCGCAAGGCTTGCAAACGTAAGTTATATGCACACATATATGTATATATGTAAGTTTAACTTTAGTAGTGCATTCTCTCTTATCTTTTACCGCTTATATACGTTCGCGTACATATTATGTACTCTTATTCCTTGTGTACTTCTTGCTTACTCTCGAGAGAAAAAGAGAAAGAGAGAGAGAGAGAGAGAGAGCGCAAGTCGCCCGCGCGCGCTTCGCGCTTTTTATTAAACCGCGCTGGCTTTTACGAGCGAGATCGGGTGTTGCCGAAAGCGTGACTCGTTTATTTCGCTGTCTTTGGAGAATTGTTAAAGATTAATATTATTTAAAGATGAAATCTTACGAGGACAAAGTGTTTTTTTTTTTTTATATATATAATACTATATTTTTTGACGATTTAATAATTTAAAACTCTTTTTAAGATAACATTTATACAAATTTAGAGTTTAAAACTAACATAATAATTTTCGTTTTATTAAAAGAACTGGAGAAAGTTTTTCTCAACTTTTTGTATAGCAATTCTTTTGTGCTCTATTACGGCGTGGTGCATAATTCATTTATTCAGTTATTAAGTAAATGCACGCCAAGCATACAGCTGGAAAATAATGTATAGAAATGTGATCTAAGAAATACAAAACAAATTATTGCTCAATTAATTTCCATTATCGTAAAAATTTGAAAAAAATTTTTTCACACAACTTTATATAATTATTTATTGATTGCGTGTATATATTTTTGATTAAAAAATAATTTAAAAATTCACGCATTGAAAATACTTTTTTTTTTTTTTTTTTTTTTTTTATAAAATAATTGTAATTTATACATTAACAAAAGTGTTCATATCTTCGTTCTAACTTTATATGGATTTTATCTTCGATATTTATGAGAAAAAAAGGTAACTGAAAAAAAAAAAAAGAAAAAAGGAATGTATCTTATTAAACTTGAATGTTAACTGCCTAAATGTAATTAAAATAAAAATTATAAACTTTTGGTTTAAAAAAGAAAGAGAGAAAAGAACGAGACACGCGCACGCAATCTCGATCTGAAATAATAACTTCAACGATAAACTGGAATCGAGCGAATAAAGCTGTTGCGACGCGCGATTTTTCACATCTTCACACGCATGTGTATTTCACATACTTTGTCGCAGCAATTTATGTATGTACACATATGTGTGTGTGTGTGTGTGTGTGTGTGTGTATGTGTGTGTGTCTATACCTCTTCTCGGCAAAGTTCTTCCGATAAAGTTTTCCACGTCTCGCCATTTTTCTCCCCTTCGTTTATTTTTTCCTTCCAACCCTCCTCAACAGTTACATTGTACAAATTGGTAATTAAGAACTTCGCACGATCCATCAATGCGATAGCTCGATTAAAATTCTTATTCGCGCGCGCGCGCAAGAGCCCGCGCTACTTCTCTTTGATATTGGCTTGTCGCTTTGGTATTAATTACGTTCGAGCTCCGCGCGCGATATTATCAATTACGTTCTTGTTTTACTTGCAAACAGAGAATGCGTTACATAAGGGACTTAAATTAAGAGGATAATTTCATTACTTATTGCCGTGACGTTGTATACATATTAACGAGCTCGATTCGTTACGTTATGGATTATTATAAAAAGGTAGATAAATTATTCTTATTTTGAATGTAGTCGATGTTTAGTCTTTTTCCTTTTTCTTCGTTTCTTCTTTTTTTTTTCTTTTTTTTTTTTTTTTTTTTTTGACTTGACTAACTAAATAACTTGTTGAAAATTTAAAAAGCGTTAATATGTTTCATGCAAGATAAATGATTTAACATAATTATCTTTTTCAAGCTGTTACTTCGTACAAAATTCATTGAGTAAAAATGATTATTAATTAGATAGTTTTATACAAAGTGCGTTTAGAACTTTCTTTTTGTATATTTAAATACAACGGTAAGAAAAAAAAAAAAAATATTTTTTATTTTTTATTTATATTCATCTAAAGGCTAAACATAAAATAATATAAGCAAAGTTGCACCACGCGATTATTCTTAACAGAAGAAAAAAAAAAAATTACACCGATTACATACTTTTTTTATAAGTTCACACACGGCCGGGAAATAAATTTTTTGATAAAAATCAAACATTACCATAGAAGCGCAGAGGTTAATGGATATTTCCTACTTTGGTGATATCTGCAACGAGGAAAGAAAATGAAGAGAGAGAGAGTAAGAAAACAAAAAAAAAAAAAGAAAAAAAAGAAAAAAGAAAAAGTGAAAACCCGCAGAACGTAAGTTGAATTTCCATCTAAAGGCAACATACCGTTTATTTAGGTCTAACCAGTTACCTGAATATCGCATTAATGAGCAATCTTTACGACTTATTTTCAACGTAAAACTAAAAGGAGTTAAGATTTTGATATAGTTAAATAGAAATAAAGGTCGATTTTATATAATCGAACTATCCGATTATAACTAATTTGTAAAGCTGCGTTTGTTTTTCTTTAAAAATCAAGTTTAACTGAGAATTTATAAAATTATTTTATTTTATTTCTCAATTCGTACGGTAATATAAAACTACTTATTTTATTATTAGAATTCGTATTAAATGTCCTATTTAATGTCGAACGAGTTAAAAAACAAAAAATACTTTTGGAACGTCTTGAGAGCTCTATTCGAGACTAAATTTATCAATAAAATAAAAAAATATATAACGTAACTACGTCAAGGTTAAGTTATTAAATTTATTAAATTTTCGATAAATTATTAAATTTTTTATTTGCGTAATATCCATTAACCATCGCGCACAATTTACACAATTATTTTTTATATCGAGTAACTTCATTGTATTATTGAAAGTAAACAAGAAACAAGAGCATGTATATTGTGAAGCAAAAATAGAAAAAAAAAAAAAAAAAAAAAAAGAAACAATGGAGCTCGCACCGAATTCTTAAAATAAGCCATGTCACCCTTACACGATAATAATTGTCGTCTTCGTAAGAGAAGCGTTTCGAGGCGTTAAAAATTTATGAGGGAGGCGCGGTCGTCTCTTTCATTGTTTTCCAAGGTGAAATTCCGAAACGAGCGATCCTATCCACCGATATATATATATATATATATATATATATATATATATATATATATATATACACACACGCACTTATAGCGACAATAATGGAAGGTGGTCCGGTTGAGGTGCGTGCGATTATCGCGTATACCGGACTCTTTGTATTTATGTAAGTACACGCGTGCAGTTGGAGGCGCAAAATCGCGTGGCTGTGAGAATGACGATCGATCGGTACAGAGGCGAGTAATTATTATTATTTGCGCTTTGTTTTCTATGCGGGAAGTTTTTTTTTTCTTTCTTTCATTTTTGTTTCTTGTTAGTTGGTTAAGTTTTGTTGTTTACAGTGTACCTTTTTTACAACCTTATTTTATGTACCTTATTTTAACAAAGAAAATTTTTATTTATGATTCATTTTTTATTAAAAAAATATAATTTTCGCAAAATTAAAATAATTTGTCTTACGATGATTAAATTTTTGTACACGGAAAATTTTTTTATTATTTTGTAAGATATTGATTTAAAAATTATTTCTTTTATAATGCAAAGTGAAAAATAAATTTTTCAAAATTGTTTTTAATTTAAAATTTTTAATAAATCATATAAAAAATTGAAGAAATAATCTTAAAATCTAGTTTATAAATATTTAAAAATTTAATTTTCTTTGAAAAATAAAAATTTATATGAAAAAAATTGATTTAATTTATTAATTTAATCAAGATATATACCGAATTTACAATAATTTTTATTGTAAATATCATAAAAATTATATTTTAATTAAAATATCCCATATCTAGATAAAATAAATATTCTAGTTACTCAACGTTTTTTCTAAAATTTTATTTAATAACAAAATTAAAATTTACCAAATCTTAAAATTTTTAAATTTATTGTTAAATAAGAGAACCAAACAAAAGCGTCGACGTTGCAATTTATTGTTATAAAAATGATTGTGTATTAAAAAACATTGTTATAAAACTGCAAAAATAATGTTACATTCTTGATTCAAATGTCTTTTAGAATATAGATTAAAATTTAATAAAAAATAATAATTCCAAATAGATATAAGATAATCTAAAGAATTATGTTAATCGGTATAATGGAGAAATTTGGCGATATAGCTATTGAGGTTTCACAACTCTAACGGTAAATTATGTTTGCATTATAAATAAGCGGGATAAGTGAATAAAATTTAGTCCATCGTAAGATATAGTACTTATGTACGATCTATTGCTTTGAACTTGAATCCATAACCAACAGCGTATATACCCCATAAATTACGGCAATTTAACACCGTTGAATTGCACATCGCATTAACTGCCATCGAAACTGAATTTTAAGTACATTATTGTACCATAAGATACTTGGAAAATAGTAAATCATGTTTGTTTTAAAACTTGCGATGTTTTTATAATTTTTTTAAACTATCAAGTTTGAATGCGGACGTGCATTTTTTTTTTTTTTTTTTTTTTTTTTTTTTTTTTTTTTTTTTTTTTGACAAAATCAAAGCATTAATTTTTTATAATTTTACATAATTTTAATTTTTATAAAATTTTACATATTTTCCTTTAAATAAACAGCTTATTTCAAAATAAATTATATTAAAAATTTTAAAATATTATAACGTCTGTAATAATTTTTATAAAAAATACATTTATTAAACCATATAACTTCAAATAAAACGTTTTTTATATTAAAGTTTCTATATTTTCCACAAAATTAAGTTATTATTATTATTAAAACAATTCCAACAATACAATAAAACAAATTTACTCATAAACGACCGACAAACTCATCCACCAGAAACACAATACAATCTCAAACATATAATCGCTCCGAGAGCGAATCCTCTCCCGCATAAACACTGGCAGAGTTGCGAAACAATGCGAGTTCGGCTCTGAAAATACACACATCTTCATCCACCCATACTTGTTATCTTCTCACTGTCTCTCTCTCTCTCTCTCTTATTCTCCAATGAGAATCTCCCTATCACCTCGGCGACAAGGAAATTAAGACGCGTAAGCCGACGTCCTTTGTATCGTACCATGCGCGTCTTATTCGTGCTTGAGCGAAATCTACTCACGGCTTTTATCTCCGACTTGTGCGAATGAGAGAAACGAGTGAAGTTTACACGTGAAAGTATTACGCGGTTGTTTAATATCCATCGATCAATAAGATATGAGAGAGAGAGAAAGAGAGAGAGAGAGACAACGATATGAGGCATTGAACGAGCGAAATAAGAGATATTGGTACATGCGTCGATGACTTCGAGTGTCTCGTCTTATTCGTTAAGTTTATCGATCAAAGAAGTGATATTAAACCGATTGATTCGAATTTTTTTGATTACTTGCGTTATTGATAATATTAAAATTTTATTTAAGTTTAAACAGCTAATGAAATTGAAATTAAATTAGCTGTAAAAGCGTTACTTTATTGTAAATGAAAACGACATTGAACATTTAATTTTTTTAAATTAAATTTAGTTAAATTTAGTTTGAAAATTGTTAAAATAACACAATTTTTATAACATTTATTAAGAATATTATTTGACAGTGTGTTTTTAAATTTGTTATAATATTAACAAAGATTAAATAATATCATCGCTTTAAAATACAATACATTCTTCTACTATTTCGGTAAAAGGTAAAAAATATAATAAATCTAAATTCAGATTTTTATCGAAATATTTCACGTAGTGTGAAGATCTAAGTGTAAAATAACCGACGCGTTTAACTTGCTGACGAGTAAATCAAGATAATAATGTATTCTATTCATTGGTAAAAGATTCTAAAGCATTAGAGAATTCAATATATTCCACCTCATTGATCCGACTGATTATTATAGTCATTCAACAGTCAATCCGAGATAAGAATCGTTCCATCAAGTAGGCGAGGCATTAAGGATAACATCGACTTATGAAAAGGGTGGCGGACTAAAGTCCTTTTTGTACGTCTTTATTTCTTTCTTCGAGTGAGATCCTAAACAACTGCATCACACCGACCTATGATTGATGCTAAATTGTGCTCTTGTATTCATAAATGGTCTTTATTAATTGAGATTAAAAAATTATAAGAGTTTTATTAATATTGAAAATATATTTCTTTTTTCTTTTATTTATTGAACTAAATACATTTTCGTCGTCAACTATTATTCTATTCACAAGTTTCAACCACAATTTTAAAACGTTTTAAGTAGATAAATGGCGTATCCGCTTAGACACGACCTTCGCGCGAATTTAGTAAAATATTAGTTTTCTCGTACTTAGTAAAATACAAGTTTTTTCTCAGCAGCGTAGAAATTTTTCCATTTGAATAATAAAGACTTCAACTTTAAGTTATACCCATATAAAATCTAAATAAAAATACTCACGCACATTTTTCAAATCGATCCCGACTTGTGCAACTTTTTACAAACTATCTCTTAAATTTTCATGATCAAACTTTCGCCCAACTGCTACTTCCAAACTCTTCCGATGTACACACACACACACACACACACACTTACATCTAGCTAGTAAAATTAAGGGAGTATTCGCGCGTCGCGCATAAATTGAAGGGGGATGACGCGACGCGACTACTTTGTAACAGCGCCGGCGTTGCACGCATTGCCGTACAAAGGGTTGCGTGTACGTAAAAAAATGGAGGGGAGACAAAGACGAATGTCGCGCGCGCCTCTTCTTATTCTTCTTTCTTCTCCGCCTTCTTTAATGTACTTTCGTCGAGGCGGAGATGTAAGAAAGTGAAATGTTGCTCGATTGCGCGGCTTCTCTCCTTTTGATTTATTAGTCAAAGTTGTTTGGCGAAGAGAATGAGAGAAAGAGATAAAAATAATAATAAAAAAAAAAAAAAAAAAAAAAAAAAAAAAAAAAAAGCGTCGCCGATGTATGATAAACTTCGAATCTTTATAAGCAAGAGCATCTTTCGATTTACTCGATGCATAAGTTATTTAGGAGTACAGGCTTAAGGATAGATATGTTTTTTTATGCGTCTTTTATTGTCTCTTGGAAGAATTATTATTATTATTATTATTATTATTATTTTTTTTTTTGGACCACATAATTTTATTCAAATGAATTGTACCGCGAATAATCGGTTTTTTGTTACTCTTTTGTTTATTGAAAAATAAGAATAAAAGAAAAATTATATTCTTCTTAAAAACTATTTTAATTTTAATAATATTTTAATATTGTCAACTGTAATTTCATTTTATTTATCTTTATTTTATTTTATTTTAACATATACTCCTTAAATTTATAATAAAGTTTCGCAAAATTTATTATATTATAATATAATTATTCATAAGTTATAGTTTGTAATAATTTATTTAATTTTTTAAGAGATAAAATTTATTAAAATAAAATAATTAGAGAAAGAATAATTCAAAAGCATGTTCAAACATTAAAAAGGTTGCATTTATGTTAAAATAATAATATTGCTCGATTTTTATTTTAAATCCATAGAAATATGAAACTGCATTAGTAGGAAAATCTTCAAGTCTCATTAATTAAAATATGAAAGACAAAAATAAAATAAAAATCGATTGTAAAACTACTATTACTTTATAAACTAAAACAATATTTTCTAAGATTTTTGGCCCTCGTATTCATTAAATATATACAGAGTACAAATTATATACAGAATACAAATCGTCTAATATATACAAAAAAAAGTTTTAAAAAAATAAAATGAAAATAACCAGCCGAATCACATTGTTCACCTTTATCGAGCGCTAAAGTCGATCAGTATTTACGAGAAAAATCCCGGAAATATTTTTATGAGGCTTAAATATTAATAAGATTCTTAAATAAAAATCCTCTTTTAATTGATACTGTTCGATTTTATTAAACAGAATTTTTTCTTTAATCAAATTCGAAAAGTTTTGAAATTAAATTAGATTAATGAAAAATTTTATTTTCTCGCGCGAAATTTTCTTACAACTGTCAATAAATATCTTTAAGTCTAAAAAAAAAACTTAAACATACAATCGCGCTAATAAAAGAAAAATCAAATCAATATTATTTATCATGTATTGTCAAATTATCTAAATTAAATTTCGTAAATTTAACATTAAAATTTTTATCCAAAAGATAGACTATTAGAGAAACCGGAGAAACGCGACACAACAACGAATAAAGAACGAGACGAAATTTATCGTCGATGATGTTCGGCTTATCGAACGCTTGAGCCTCGTTTCGAGATAAACGCCAGAGATTTTTAAATATAAGTCGTGCGCGCTCGTTTTCATTCCTACACGCGTCGGGTAAAAGGAAAAACGAAATAATGGTACTGTCGAAGGAGAAATGTGGACGGAAATTATGGAATGTTGTTAAAATATTGGTTTTTTATTATTATTTATTTATTTTTTATTGCGTCGTATAAACAAACAGAATAAGAATTCGTTTGTTTCTCAAACAAATCGGTGTTTTTTTAAGATGTTCATATTCCGGAAATTTTTAATTATTTTTGTTCGATACATTTTATTATATACATTTCGTTATATAAATAAAAACACCAAGTGACGGAAAACGAAGAAGGTAGAGGGAGAAAATAAGAAGTGGCTGGAAGCCACGTCAATGTTAATTGAACGACTGACATCAAAGAACTCGTTAAGAGAGTTGCATGCAACTATTCTCTACGCTCGTTAAAAAATGAAATACAATTTTAGAAAAGTCATCACGTCGCAACAACGTTATTATAAAGTCACGATAAACGTCACAGTACACTCACTATAGCGTAGCAATAAAGTCACTATAAAGTCACTAAAGGCACTATATAGCCACTATAAAGTAACAGAAAAGTCTCTAGAGTTACTATTGTCAATAAGAAGCCACTAAGAAGTCCCTAGAAAGTCATAAAAAGTTACTAAAGTCACTAAGAAGTCACTATTAGACTACAATTAAGTCTCTAGAAAGTCCCTATAAATTTACTAAGAAGCCCTAAAGAGTACTGAATTATTAAAAAGTCATTAAAAAGTCACTGATAGTCCCTAACAAGTCACAATATTGTAACTGTTAAGTCACTAAGAAGTATTCCAAATCACTCAAAGTCACTATAAGATAATATAAAGTTACTAATAAGTTACTAAAGTCACTAAAAACTTACTGAAAGTCACTAAATTTACCATAAAGTCACTAAAAAGTCATATAAGTTACTAAGAAATCACTAAAGTTACTATGAAGTTACTAGAAACTCACAAAAAAGTTACTGAATTTACTAAAAAGTTACTAAAGTTTTTAAATAGCCACTATTAAGGTACTATAAAGTATCAAGTAAGTCACTATAGTATAGTCAGTATAAAGTTACTATTAACTCACTAAAAAATTACTACAAAGTCACTAATATGTCACTAGAATATTACTATAATCTTTAGAAAGTCATTGTTGTCACTGAAAAATCCCTAAAAAGTTACTGAAAAGTAACTGAAGTCACTAAGAAGTAACCAAAGTCACTAAAAAGTCATTAAGAAGTCACTACATTTATTATAAAATCACTAAGAAGTTTCTAAAATTACTATAAAGTCACTATTAAGTCACTCAAAAGTCAATAATTGGTTACTAAAACGTTAACAAAATCACAAAGAAGTCACTAAATAGTCACTAAGGTCACTAAAATATAATAAATTTACGATAAATTTACTATAAGTTCTCAAGAAGTCACTAAAAAGCCACTAAGAAGTCACTAAGGTTACTGAAAAATCACCAAAGTTACTATAAAGTCACTAAAAAGTTATCAAATTCACTTAAGTTACTATCAAATTACTACTGCTACTATACTTACTGCATTTCAGTGACTTAAGCATAACGATTGTCTCTTCTGCGTTATAACAACAGACTCTTTATAGTGCGGACGTTATACACTCGCAATAACGCTGTAAGCGCGTCGCGATATTTTATATACACACGCGGCCTCGAATATTAAAGCATCGCGGTTGGATGGCAGAAAGCCGCATCATCGCGGAACAGAGCTTCCTCCTCTATTCAGAGAAAGGCGAGAGTCTCTCGCTTATAATGTTGACCGAATCCGTAGCGTATACATGCTCACGGTGTGCGATGACAACGAAGCAACCCTTACGCCTCGGGGCTTTGACACGCAAACACACCGAATAAGGGAGAGAGAAAGCGAGAGAGAGATAGAGAGAGAGAGAAGACGATGTGTACCGGTTGGAATAGGAGAGAAGAGATTTTACACGCTGTCGGGGATAGATGAATGAATGATGATGCGTGATTCCGTGGCGGTACGTTGTTTTTTTACTCCCTTCCTACTTTACTTTTCTTTTTTAGTAATCGTTTGTGGTCGTTGTACTTAGGATTGCGCGCTTTTTTTGTTCGTCGCACGAGTGAAAAAGAATTTTTACTGACAGAGTGCACACTTTTAAAGTTTTTTAAACCCAGCATATTTTCGATGTTTTTTTAAATAATATAAAAATAGTTTAATCTATTTTATATCATTCCATTTAATTTTGATTTTTTGTTTTGTTAAGTGGATATTTTATAATTTCTTTTCGAACTTAAAATATCCTTAATATTAATTATTGTTATTATAACTTTATGTTTCTTGAAAGTGGTGTTTTCGTTCCATTTACTTAAGCTCGTGTGACCCATTGTGATAATCCTCTTTCTATTCAACATTCAACTAGCCCCTTACCCTTTATAGAAGCTTAGAAGCTGCCTGGACGTTCGGTAAGCACATAGACAGATGTCTCCCGGCGGTGACTACAACACCTATTTAACACCATAAGAAGCATATCATATATTTACCTATATTCTAATATTCAATTCCATTCTTAGGTGTAATTATTTTGCCAAGTTTCTTAAAGTTTAGGTTCCATTATATTCGTTCCCATTATATTAAAACCCAGAGAATGTGAATTTTGATTTTACTAGCCAGCTAATTTAGTGCTTTTTTGCACTCCCACACTAATTCTGATCTAGTTATAAATGATCTAAACCTTCTAATGGCTGCTTACCTATCAGTATAAATACTGATATATTTGTTTTCTGTCCCATCTTTTCTACTACAATAGCTTGTTCCAGAATTGTTCTCCCTTTTGGGAACAGCAGATCTCCATTACCTAGTAATGAATCTCTTTTCGTAGCCAAGTCTTGTCGGGCTGGAATATTGATTTTATACCACGTTATAAATTTGTGATGTGATGTAGCATTTAAGAGCAAACTCTTGTCGGTTCCTGATGACTAAAACATGATTTGTATGGGAGATTTTTTGATTTTGTAATGATTTCCCGTTGCCTTCTATAACTGCCGTTTTTTTATATCAATTTTTTTTTTTTTTTTTTTTTTTTTTGACGTTAACTTTTTTGGTTGTACGGTGGAACTTACAGTTTATAATAGTGGACTCGGAATGATCTGAGTGATACAGTATCGAGTGAACACTTGTTTGCTAAATTTAGTAAACGGTATTGCTTGCTTTTGTCGCGATGCAGATTTGAACCGATGATAGCTTTGCGTTACGAATCTTACGCTCTATCGGCTCAGTCACCGCTTGACATACCACTCATAATGTAATATAAATGTATAACGTATTATCTTAAACGATTTTATTATAAAAATTAGTTTATTTAACAAGGGTTAGGTGTGTATTATTTCTTTATTTTATTTATCTAAAATTCTCAACTTATCCACTGTGACTATCGATGTGGTTGTTGTAGTAGTTACATTGAGACGTTCCACTTTCAGCAGCACTGTAAGAAATACTATCAATGCGAGACCAAATGCTCCAGTAACTGCTCTTAACATGCTGCGAAGATGTTCTAGTACCTTTTTCGCTTCATCCTGGGCACTAAAATCGCTCGATAAAGCCAGAGTATAAGTTCAGTATAAAAACTCTGCGTACTTTTTATGGCCCTTTAACAAGTTAAAATGCGTAAAATTTACTGCATTGAGCTTCAAGACGGTTTAATCATTGTAGCTACCTGAAACATTAAGGATTAGTGAAATATTTAACGATTGTGAAGAATCAATCGATAAATTCGTGCGTCTTTATACAGTGATATAAATTTTTTTAAAATAAAAATAAAATATTTTAAAATGTATTTAAATAAAAAAAAAAAATTATATTAATAACTGACCTACACATAATTAAATAAATTAAAATTTTTTTCATTTATATTTTACAATAGCTAATTTTATAATAAACTAATTGACTAACTATGTTACGTTATTATATCTTCAAATAAAATAATAATATCTGCATTTGTTTCTTTTTTTATGCCATTATGTACTCTCAAAAACAGAATGCAAGAAAAGAAATCTAAGCTAAACGAATTCTTATAAATATTCAAACGTATTTTAAGCGACTAGTCCAAGTAAACACATAAATCTACAATCGGAATAAAGCAGAAGCTCCGCGTACAATTGCCGAGGACATAAACCTCGAGCGAAAAAAAAAAAAAAAAAAAGAAAAAAAAAAGAAAAAAAAGGTAACGAAAACAAGCGAGCAGCAGAGAATAAAGGACTACTCCGATGTTCAGTACGTGGAGCCTTATTACTTTTTCTCGCACATGTCGGCCGCCTGCGTAAACTCGTGATTTCTTCTACGTAGAAACACAGGCACGCGCCCTCGGACACACGCGTGGCCTTTATGTACATAAAGAACGAGCGAGTAAGCATCAGTCCTCGGTGAAATTATCAAAAGTTTCGACCCCTCAGTTTAAGCTTCAAAGCTTTAGAGACTCGCGGATTTGGCGAATTAATTATTACGAGCTGTTGCTGCCGGCTGTTTTAGATTTTCGCTTTCTCTTTCTGTCTGTCTATTTGTCTCTCTCTCTCTCTCTATCTCTCTCTCTCGCTCGCTCAATTTCTCTGTAGCGGGAGACGTTAATTGCGGACTTTATGGGGATTTCACGTGAGCGCACGCAGGGTAATTTGGTTATTTGTCGGTCGTGCGTGGATGGATCTGTGTGTGTGTGTGTGTAAAGGGACCCGCGTGTAATTAAATTTTTTAAGGAATGCCTTTTATTGGTAGCGTGGTATGCGTAAGAGAGAGAGAGAGAGAGAGAGAGAGAGAGACAGAAAGTTGCGTAATCTCTACGTAAATATTTTTGGAAAAGACTTGTTTTGTGATGGGTTGCCTCGTTTACTGGAAATAATTTTTCTTTCTACCTGAATTCAAATAAATTTTTTATGCATTTAAAAGTAATAATTCATTATTCGCCATTATTTAATAAAATAAAGTAAAATGTCAACAAAAAATTTTTTCATCTGAAGAAAATTAAGCTTCATTGTGACTTATCGTTGTACCATTATGTATGAAATTTTTTTCACTCGCATAATTCATTGAAGACTAGTTGATTGTTTATACTTCTAGATGATTCGCATTACATCTAATAGCACTTTTTTACGCATAATTTTGAAAAATTAAAATTTAAAAGGAAATTTAGTTCACGAATGTCTTGTATTAACATAGAAATGAAAAAAAGACAAACAATTTTTCAAAGTAATTTTTAATTTTCATAAATTTATTATTAATAATAATAACTTTAATAAATTAATTAAATGAATTTACTATTTACGAAATAATTCCAACAACGCACGTCATAAATTTTTTGTGCATGATTTTCACGCTTAAGTAATAATTTTACAAATTATTTTCGTCCGAATTTTATTATATTTTACGTTTGTAATTTCATGCAAAATTATATTGAATCAACTACTGTGTAAACGGAATTTGATTTACCGGAATTAATCAATAGTTATTAATTACGATATAGCACGAGCAAAGCCATTTAATTGACAAATATATACACATGCAGGTTTCTGCCACATATTTGTCTCGCAATATAACACCTACATTGCTAAACACTAGCGAAGCCATTGAAATAATGAGATAAATGCAACACCGTATCGAAAATCGTTAAATGACCCAATAAACCACGTACTTCGTTCAAGTTACAAACGATTAGCGATCGAAAATAAAAATAAAAAAAAAAAAAAAAAAAAAAAAAGAAAGAAAGAAAGAAAGAAAGAAAATCTTGCCTATCGAGCGCACACAACCCGCTGTGTGTGAATTTAGTCTTTCACATGTGTACATTTGTTATACAAATACATACAACGTACAACGTACAATATACATACGCGTACAATGTACATAAAACTATCCGTATGCGCAAGAAACAACAGGCGACGGGGGAGTTAACTCGAAGGCATATGACGTTGCAGTTCACCAAGCGCACGTGTATGCATGCATGTATTTTAACGCGTGCGAATAATTCGCCGCTGCAGTCCTGAGAGAGAATATTGCTCTTCTCGCGTTTTAGCATATTCATTACGTTCCACTTAGCCGCATAGCTTAAAGCCTTCTCTCTCTCTCTCTCTCTCTCTCATTCACTCACTTGCTCTTTGTCGAGGAAGTAGCTTCCCGGTGTCGAGTGATTTTTTTCAACTTGCTCTTTTGTACCTATAAGCGCATTTATTCCTTTTTTATTTCTAAGGTTGAGAGAGAGAGAGAGAGAGAGAGACGATTGCATTCTCGTTTCTTGTCGCGTTCTCTTCTTTTTTACCGGCGCGTTTCTTGTCCCCCGTCTTTATTGCGCGCGTTGATGGGCTCGTGAAAGGCGCGGGTAAAACGAATTAAATGCGCGTATTTTTTTTTCTTTTTTTTTTTTTTATATATTTATAAGCGCGTATATACTCCTTGTCATTACTTTATGTTATTTTCCTGTTAAAAATCGTGCGTTTTACGTTCAGCGGCGCGCTAAGCTTGAAATGCGTGTACGTCTCAATTTTTTCAATAGAAAGGGGTTTCATTCACAGAAACGTTGATGAAAAATGCGACGGAGAGAAAAAAAAAAAAAAAAAAAAAACGTTGCGTTAATTGGAAAATTTTCACGCTCTATTTTCACTCTTGTTTTGTTAAATTTTCAACCGACTTACGAATCTGTAATGATTTCATTTTCTTAACTTCTAATTGCAATTAGCTATGCGTTTTTCAATTAACGGCAGCGGTTTCACCCGTTTTTCTTATTTTTCTTTTTTTTTTTCAATTCGCGATACGTACGCTTATTTTTTTCTTTGATAATTGAAAAACTGTATAAATACGACATTTAATCGTTTCTAGAATATTTTTAAAATATTTTTTAATATCATTGTTTTATATTGTTAGATAAATTATTACCTAAATGTAGGAAATAGTTTTAAAACATAATTAATAAGAAATAATTAAATAAGAAAACATAATTAAATAAGAAATAAAAGTATCGCGCATACAATAACGTTATGGCGCACTTTCCTTGATTATTTGTTTTACGAAAGATATATGTGTATATGTATAATGCGAAGGGTATGATTAAAATTTATTTAGAGAAAATTAAAGCAAATATTTTCATTTCACGGTAAGGTTACACATATTTCAAGTTTGCAGTGCGCGTATTAAAGAAAAAAATAAAAATAAATAAATAAATAAAAATTAAAAAGAATAAATAAATTTAATTAAGTCTTCTCCCTTGATGCGAATTTTTTATGCGCTAAAAGTCCATCTAATTAAATAAAATTACTAGATTTTAAATTGAACTCGTCGGGGAACATAATTGAAAGTCCAAAATTTTTTGTTCATCCTCTCTCTCTCTCTCTCTCTCTCTCTATCTCTTTCTCTGAGCCACTGCAAGCGAGAAAGAGAGAGAAAGAGAGGCGATCAATTCGTTACGCCCGTGTTCTTTTTCATATATATATATATATATATATATATATATATATATATATATATATATATATATATATAATGCCCGTGCCCGCCTTTACTCTCTTTGATGCGCCTCTTTCGCTCTTCTTCGCGACTTGCGCCGTGAAAATTACGCTTTTAAGTGCTGCCCTCTTATATGTATTCTCGCTTATGCTTCTTGCCTAATCGACTTTCGCGTTGAAAAGGTAATTTTTTTTTTCATTCGTTTTTCTTTTTTTTTTTTTTTTTTTTCTTTTTTTTTTAATATATAAAATATGAAGCTCGACTTGATCGTTGAAAAATTCGAGCAATGCCCGTAAATTACGTTTTAGATAATTTATTTGATATTCGGTGTAAAATATTAAGATAAATAAACGGCGTTACAGCTGTACATTAAGCGAATAATGAAAATAGCGCGTCTATCCGCGTGGAATTTCTAGAACGTGAAGCTTTATTATTCGAGACGATTTAGCGACTCTTTAATGGCAAGGTCGTGTATCACCTCTGTGTTAATTTTAAAATATTTTCGGTAAAAATAACCTGATCTATACAACACAGTAACTGATATCGATGTTGTTTAAACATAAAGGATTTCTATTGTTTGAACGTTAAGCATTGAAAGGACGAATAAAATTCTCGGCGCAACAATTTCTCAAAAAATTGAAGTAACAAAGAGCGGCGTTCATAACTACATTAAATTTCAGCACCGCGTACACACTATTAAAGCTACAACCTTGAGTTATTACCACCGTAAAAATAATAAATCATTGTCTAAACGATTCGAAATTCCATTAAGACAAAAACGAAAACAAAAAAAAGTATAAAAAGGTAAGCAACACCGTCTTCGAGTAACACCGAGGGGCGACTAACAGGCAAGTAATTAGCGTCGAAACGATGCTCTTTAAGCTAATAATCGAGGCGACTATCCTTTTTCCAATTTCCTGCCGTGCGCGCGCGCGCGCGCGAGAAAGAGAGAAAATGTTCTCGTCGATATATTAACCTCGTGAGCGCGCGCAATGGAAGCAAATAAAATGCGCGACGAGGAGACGAAAGAGAGAGAGAGAGAGAGAGAGAGAGAGAGAGAGAGAAAGAGAGAGATAAAAAAGAAGAATAAAAGAGATGCGGAGATGCCGAGATAACGCCACTCGACTTATATACGTATCGTGTATTTCGACTTTCTTCTTTTTTTTTCTCTTGCTTTTCTTTTAGCGCATACGCGCTTTTAAATTATTGTTATTGCGATTGGCCTCGGTCCATTTTAACGAACGATATGTATTATTTTGTGATTTCGCGCGAGTAGCAAATAGATTATCCCAGCTCGAATGATTAAATGATTTTTCTTCGTGGCAATAATTTTTTTCTCGCGAGGAATTTATTTGGCATCTTTCATTTTTTTTTTTTTGAATTGATAACACTCATTACACTTGGCAACATTGTAAACGTTGTATGTGAAACGTCTAATTTTAGATGGATATTTATTCATACAATTCTTGATATTTATCTGTTAAATTATAAATATATAATTATCTGCAATCTGTTTTAGGCTTTGATATTTAAAAATCGCCAATTAAGAAAATTAATTGCAGATCTTAAGATCCTTCTTAGAATATTGCAACTCATGTGCGTAAAAGAATATCGGATTAAAGACAATTTGAACAAAGTTTGATAAATAACGATGAAAAACATTGTTTTTAATTGGAATTCGCAGTCGATGTATTAACAATTTAAAATTTAAAATTTAAAATCATTAAAATGTAAATATTATTAATATTAGAGCTTGTACTATGCATATTACATTTCTTAACTGTATTCAAATGAAAAATTATCAAAAGGTAGGAGAAAAATAAATATTTTTGAAACCGTTGAACCAAATAAATTTTTCTTGTACAATAATAATTTTTTGTATGTAATTTCTAAACGTTTATAAAAATTTTTGAATCATAAAAACTAAAGAAATATAAAAAATTTAATAAAGTTTGATTTACATTTGTTTTAACATATTATTTAATATAGTAATTAACTGCGCACATATTGATATGTTTATATAGAATGGAATTTATTTCGTATATTGATATTGATTCTTTTTTTTTTTTTTTTTTTAATGATATTATCTGATTAATGAAAACGACTTGGAAGTAATACTTATGAATTACTTAAATTTACAAATTACTGATAAATTAAATTAATGATAAATATTAGCGATTTCAACGATTCGATAAACATAAGAAAAATAAAAATGTTGAAAATTTATTTTTACTCGAGAAGCATCAAGTTCATTTATAAAATCAATAAATTTTCTCAAAGTGACAGACATTAAAATACTATAATAATGTATGGCACACTAAAAATTTTACCCGCACCTCACATTATATTCAAGCATTCAAAAAGGAAAAAAAAAAAAAAAAAAAACAAAAAAAAACAAAAATTCATCTCCGCGTGCATCGGGCACTCATATCGTTAACCTCACACATCACCGAGTAAACAGTATATGATCATGCATAGAAGCTTTTCATCTGATTACATACAATCATAAGCGGGAGTCATTCCTCCTTTTTCTCGCGCCAAAGAGAATAAAAGAGTAACGAGAGAGAGAGAGAGAGAGAGAGAGAGAGAGAGGATGAACGAAGGATGTTATAGAAAGAGAAGTTGCAAAGAGTAAAGCAAAACTCAACGGAGTAAAATAAAGAGAAGAGCGCGAGAAAAAGAGAGAACGAAAGGTAGATATATCTAGTTACCAGCGCGTACGAAGATGAGATACACGCGCGAGCGACTCCGCAGCCTCCTTTTAATTTATACGTACGCGAGACTTTACGCTTTACGACACGTAACGTACGACGCGCGCGTTAATCCTCTCTCGCTCTCTCTTCACTCGTGTACGAAATTCGGCGCGCGTAATTTTCGCGCTTCCCTTTATTATTATTATTATTATTATTTTTCCTTCGCTTTTGGATTTGACGTTCCGCGTGTAACGATCTCTAGCGGTGCTTGTTTATTTTTAGCGGTTGGGTGGGCTCTCGCGCTATTTTTTTTTTCTTTATTTTCAATGCAGTAATGCAGCATTTTATGGTTATTGAATGTTTAGAATTTACAACGCGGTTAGTCGTTTTTACGGTGCTGACGTGTAAATGACAGTTATGAGAATTGTTTAAAATTAGTTTTTCGACGGTATCGTTGTTGAGACAGTTTTTTCATTTGGCGATATATTTTTTGTTGGATCTTGATCATTATTTTATGCTTTTAAACTTTCATGTTTATTTTAATATATATTAAATAAATTTAATTTTAGCTGTAGTTATTTTAATACTTTGTTTGATATTCCAATAACTGCAAAAGTAATTTTATCATATTAAATGCAGACAAACGAAACATTTCAATACTTCTTTGCACATGTTATAAAAGAGAAAAAAAAAAAAAAAAGAAAAAAGGCGTTAAAATATTTGCGCATTAAATTTAGCAACGCGTACAGTTATTCTAATCAAACGTTAAATTCGCCTAACAAATTTAATTTCAACAAATCGAATAAGGTAATTATACAAGTTAGCAAATCGAACGTTTCATCCGATGAACGAAAGCCCGTCGAGATTCGCGCGCACATATGGCGCTCCAATTTCAACTCGTCGTGCGTGAAACACCCGCGTCATCACGGCAAATCGAATGAAAATATATACGACGACGCTTCTGTATATAACGGTCTATAGGGTCTCCCGATCCCGTGCCAACGAAAGATATAGTAAGCCCGATGAGCGGTCAAGTTTGCGTCGCGGGATAACATTAATCGGATTACACCAATTATCGCGTGCAGAGCGAGACGAAGATGGAGAATAAGGCGTATGTATACGCTTACGTGTACGTACACTGGTAGAAAAACACAAGCTCGGAATCTCTCTTCTTTGAACCTTTCTCTCTCTCTCTCTCTCTCTCTCTCTCTCTCTCTCTCTCTCTCTCTCTCTCTCTCTCTCTCTCTATTCCTCTCTCTCTCTCTCTCTCTCTCAGTGATTCTTCGGTACAGTAACGGGGAACTCGCACGAGCGCGCGAGCAAAAGCTTCAGAGCCAATTAGAAGCTGGCTAAGGCGCTTAGAACGGCAATCGTGGAAAAGCATCACTCGAGAGGGAGGGATAACAAAAAACAGAACCGCGCAGATACTAACCCCCTCGCTCTCTTGCTCCTTTACTTTCGTAATACAATCGGATTTTAGACACTTCAAACGTTGACCGTACCTGCTTTCTGTCCCTGTTTTTTTTTTTTTTTTTTTTTTTTTTTTTTAACGTACTCGTCGTAAGGCAGTCTTACTCTTTTAGTTTTGCTGAAAAAATAAATCCACGATTAGCGTGAATTTTACCGGCTGTTTTTAAAAATATAATAATTAATGTTTCCGATTGCGCGCCGCTGACTTGTGTTTTACTCACGTACGATTGTTGTTTTGTAAACGTTGCACAACGATATTCGCTACTACTCGTATATGCGGCAAAGAATACATTTTTTTTTTTTTTTTTAAATATTTAACGAACTGTTTTGAAATATACCAATCAGTGAGGATAATCATATGTTTCAGTTGAATATACGTTAGATCTATTGAATAATACGTATTAAAATTGACGTTTCATTATTAAATCTATTTTTATAACGATTGCTACATAAGATATTATAATCTTGTTCGCTAAATGTAATTACATCGTAAATACATCGTAATAGTTAAAAATCATTTCAGTTATTCAATTAAAAACGTTCATTAACAAGTTTACGTAAACAATCGTTACTTGTGCGAGAATTGTAAGAAAAAATAAAAAAAAAAATAAAAAAAAAATAAAAAAAAAAAAAAAATATATAATCAAATATTTGGATAGTTCGGAATATTTTATGGCTTCAAAGAAGGCTTATGTGGTAATGGAACTTGACGCCAAATTGTAACGAAACGTAAGATTAGAAACCTCTCGTGACGAATGTTTTCTTTTAACTGTACAAATATATTTTATTGCCCTGTAAATTTAACGGTTTACGTTATTAACAAACTGTTCGATAAATTTTTATCAAATTTTCAGATAACGATTAATTATAATGCACGCGCTTTTAATGAAAGCTGTGCCCAAAGTTAACATTTTGAATAAAAAGCCATTAAAATTTAGAATATCAACAAATA
>OX465098.1:12617947-12655447 GCA_949987625.1 Chalcis sispes | reverse complement strand
AATAAATTCTTGAAAAAGTTAAAAAATGTCCGCGAAACGGTGTTTCTTAAAAAAAAAAAAAAAAAAAAGTGCGCAAAGTGAAAGAAAAAGATAGCACGACAGCCCAATAACCATACCTTCAAAATTAAGGAAGATAAGATAAGAGCAACTGAATTATATTTCGGATCGCTGATTTAAATTGCGGTATGCTAACGATCGTTACCCGATCGTGTATTAGCGCGGGTAATTAAAAATTTATTTTCACGTCGATTTCATTATATAAATAGAGCTTTTTATTTAAATAATTAAAGCCTTAATTATTGGAAAAACGTTTGTGTCAGTTTTTAAAAGTATAAAAGACGAGCGAAAATTTTATCGATAACGAGTATACTTATCCATTATCCGATTAAATTTTTGTCCGTCGAACAACCAATTATTCACACCATCGCGTAATAAACTAAAGTTGGCTAAAAATTTTACAATCTCTAGTTTTTTAAAATCATCGAGTGTAAAACTTTTATCATACACCATAAAAAAAATCATCGATCAATGATTAAGCGACCGACAAAAGCTCGCGCCACCGTAAAAGTTCACCGATAAGCGCTGTATAAAGAGAAAAAAAAAAAAAATTCTTCGTAGCGTAAATCAAATTCGAATGCGTCAAGTGCGCATGCACCAAAGCATATCCGGTATAATACGCGTGTCCGATTATCGTATGTTATACATGTACATACGTAGATAAAAAGCCGCGCGACTATGCACTATCAAGTTTCACCCCGTTACGCACCTTTTACGTATTTATTACCGGTGGTGTAAGAGGGAGGGAGAAAGAGAGAGAAAATGGAAAGGGTCACTATTCTCTTCTTCTCTCTCTCTCTCTCTTTCTCTTGACTCGTCATCTCGAATTCCGGTGCTCCTCGTCTACACTCATTCATCGCGCCACGTGCTTCACTTGTGTTTCTCTCACTTTCCCCCGCCCTCTTTCTCTCTCTCTCTCTCTCTCTCTTTCTCTTGTCTGCTATTCAACGTTTTGTTTGTGCCACTATATGGTTTTTTCTTCTTCTTCTTCTTTTTACTTTTTTTTTCGACGGTTTTTTTGTGTGTACCTTGCTGACGGTGAGGCTTTTTCGACGCGGACCCTTTATTGATTCAGATGAGATTGGTTTTTGTCATTTTATTTTATTTATTTTTAATGGAACACGATTAACGAGGGAAGACGTTTTTCTTTTTACGTTATCAAGTAGTGAAATATTTTTTTACAAACTCCGCAACTGTAAAAGTTAATAAATTATTATTATCGAATGAATTATATCTACAGTTGATTGAAATTCAATGATGTAAAAGAAATGAAAATTTACATTCAACAATAAATTATTTTTGTCAGGAAATAACGTTTATTATTAAAATAAATATTTAAACGAATTCATATGTGATATGATATATTATTACGTTGCAAATAAATATTTTTAATACACTTAAATTTATTTAAAAATAAGAAAAGGTCTATATTATTCAAGAAAAATTTATTATACAGGCTCATTATTTCAATTTAAAAAATATGCCGCACGAACCAATTCATTAAAATATTTAAATATTCTCTTGCATAGGCTAAAGTTTTTTTCAAGAAGTGTAAGATTTCGTTTTTATCAATCGTGAAAATTTTATACTGTTGCAACATTGATTAAAGTTAAAATATATTAAATAATAAAAAATGATAGCTTATAATTATATTAATTCGAATGTTAATTAAAAAACAATGTATCAAACATAATGTGTGCAGATGAAACGATATAAATTTTAATAATTTAATAAATAAATAAAACAGGAACTGATACGTATTTGAAAATTATCAAGAAAAAGATAAAATTTTTTAATTTTTATAATATAAAAAATTTTTTTTGTTTTAGAAATTACAGTTGCCTATCTATAGATAAAAACAAAATATTACCCACTTACCGACTAATCATGAAATCTCAAAAACTCTAAATCCTACAAACTTGAAATTTGGTAGGTAGATTCTTTGTATGGTGTCGTCATTCATTAAGAAAAGGTTTTTAGATATCCTTCTCATAATGGGATATAACAGGGGATGGAAGGCTGTACAAAGGTTCTACGTTTTATAAATCTGACATTAAAATCAGTACTTAAATTTATAGTTTCAAACGATAAAAAGCACTTTTTTGAAAAGCAGACCTCAAGAGTGCAGGATAATGTATGAATGTTTGCTTAGGAATATTTCGTTAACTTTGAATATTAACTTGAAACTTGGTAAAAATGCACTTTAAAAACATTAGACAGAAATATATTTTCTATCATTTATTTAAAAAAAAAAAAATATATATATGTATATATATATATAGTATACGTATTGAATTTTTAAACATTTATTAAACAATTATGATAAAAAATATGAAAAAGGTATCGAATAAAAACGATGCATACTTTTTTTTTATTAAATACATTATATTAAAAATAATTAAATTAAACAATGCACATATACGTTTTATAAAAATCAAACAAGAAAATGCCATTAAATTAAACTCTTTCAGACAATCGTTTAATCATCGGATAAAAATCTGCACGGCCACATTAAAAGCTGAAACGCCTCGAGCGTAGCCGCTGCTGCGAAACATCTTTTGCCGCGCGATAAAAGTTCACGAGCAGAATGCAACAAGAAATGAATCTCTCTACTTCTTCTTTTTTTCCTTTCGAACACACACACACACACACACACACACACACACACACATATATATTCGAAGAAAAGCGCGCAAAAGTCGAGGAACGGATAAATATTTTCGCGCGCTCGGATGATCTTTATTTTTTTACTCTCCGAGTGCCGACGACAGCACCAAGATGCGTTTTGTCTCGGCGTACATCGACCAGATGCCTCTTTTACGAATGGTTTATTAACCCGCGTTTTATCCAGTAAATTTTGCGAATTGGAGCGTTTGGAAAATTTAGCGAGCGCGAAACCTACGAATAATATTATTCCGAGTTAAACGTTGATTCGTTTTCAAGTTGCGAGATCCCATGAGTCATTCGTCGATTAATTTCGAATGTTTATTATTAACTCCGGCAAATAATTGCCCGGTTAAATTATCTCGAAGTTTTGTTGTTTTTACATGTATGTTTTTTTGTGTTGTATAGATTTGCCCGCGAATCGTATTTTAAGCGTGCATTATATTACTGTCTGATAAAACAATTGAGTTTATACCAATAAAACGTTTACGATATGGACAGTTTTATTATAATGTTTCTAATCTTGTAATTAGATCCTTTTCTCGATATTCTTATCTGAAAATTAAAGGATGATTCGCATTATTCTCTCATGGGAAATTTTCTCATGGATTTATTATTTCTTTATAATACCAATTATCTTAATACTTTAATATTTTATTTGAAAAGTACAAGAATGTTAAATAATTTTTATAAAATTAAATAAAAATTATTTTGAATACAATCAAATATAATTTTTCAATCTTCTTTTTAGTTCTGGAAAGTATTATTTCTTTCTTTCTTTTTTTTTTTTTTTTTTTTAAATAAAGTATCAAAATTATTAAAAGCCTCTTATAAATACGATTATAAAATGTTAATATTATACATAAGTTAATAGATATATATATATATATATATATATATATATATATATATATATATATATATATATAACGTTATAGATTATATGTAAGCTTGTTATTAGAAGGTTTTCAAAGAACTTTTATAAATAAGACGGTTAAATTTTGATAATTAAACTTCAATTAATCAACTCAAAATTATCTACATCTTCGTTATCACTAGAGCATTAAGACACCATTCTAGGAGCATCAAATTAACAAAAAGTAAAAAAAAAAAAAAAAAAAAAAAAACAACCCATCGAGCATCTGCAAATTTCGAAAAGCAATAGAACGCGGGGATCATCGGCAACGTTGTAAATAAACCGCAGTAGCTGGTGGAACTACCGTTCGTTTATCCACATACGTGTGGATATAGAGAAACGTACGGGGAAGCCGGACGGTAGTTTGCGAAAACCAGGCGCGCGCGCGCGCGCGAAGCTCTTTGATGTGAGAACGCTCTCTCTCTCTCTCTCTCTCTCTCAGTCGTTTATATATATGTATATATATACAAACGGCGCGCGATCCGCGGGGCATTGCGAGGGTTTAATACCTTACGCTTCTCGTCCTCGTCGTTGTACACGCCGTCGTTGGATTTCCGATAAGCGAACCGATGTATACATACGCGTACGCGTGTACGCGTCTGGATTTTCGAAAGCGTGGATTGTTGCGGTTAAAATAGAATTCTCCTGCTCCAATTTTCTTCGAATTCAAACTCTGATGTTTTCTCTGTATCGATATTCTTCTTAGCTGGCTTTTTCTTTTTTTATTGCTTTTCTTTTCGCTCGTTTGATCTTTGTAGTTTGAAATTATCGATGATACACGTCCATTCTGTTCGTTCTGGACGATTTAAAAAATTATCCGAATTACTTTTTTATTTATGTCGAATGTTTTTTTGCCGACAATTTATTAATTTCTAATGGTTTTTTTTTTTTTTTTTTTTTTTTTATTATTATAAAAATTTAAGTAGAGAGTGTAGAATTAACGTCGATTATTATGAAATCGCCGATGAAATTTAGCACGCATCATTTATCGTGAAAATAATGTGACCTCGTTCAGCTATAAACAAATTAAAAATGTAAATACGCTTGGCGATAATGAAAGTTTGTAATTTCCAATTTGAAATCTGTACAGTTCCCCTAAGATTCAACTTAATATCCTCATTCAATTTTAAGAGCTTCGAGATGAGTTTTCATCCTTGTTTCTAACAACTATTAGTCTCTGGAATACATAAGTTTTACGGGCGAGAATCTTGTCTACAAATTTCAAAGGCGAATCAAAACTTTCGCGGGATTTAAAATTAAGATGGAGGCTGCGAATCCGCGGTAATGAATTTATATTCCAAGCCGTATCTTGTCTTTTAAAATTTTAAGCGTCGATCGAAAGCAACGTAATA
Organism: Chalcis sispes; assembly: GCA_949987625.1. Taxonomy (NCBI): domain Eukaryota; kingdom Metazoa; phylum Arthropoda; class Insecta; order Hymenoptera; family Chalcididae; genus Chalcis; species Chalcis sispes. Next base: position 12,650,458 of record OX465098.1, on the reverse strand, counting down.
AACATTAAATATTAAGCCTACAAAAAGAACAAAAAAAACGATGAATCGAAAAATGAAATTTAATGAACGCCGTCAGAGTTTATAATTTTGAAATTCTCTAAATCAAAATCTGTAATAAAAAAAAAGTATTCATATACCTTTGGAATTCATTATACTGATTTCGGGGAAAAAAAAAAAATTGAATTAAAATTTTATGATTTAATTACAAAATCGATAAACATATTTATAATAGCATGAATTGCAAGCTATAAAAGCTAGCGTTAAATAGCGATATTTTCCATTACAATATCGTCGACACTCGTTTTCCAACCATTACACGAAACATTTTATACATATACGAATGCATATTTATTGCTTACTTCGAAGTCTACTCGAATCAATTTAACCCTTATCAATTTTAAATATTTCAGAAATTAATAGTCCTTTCGAAAAATCGACGAAATAGAAGCACAGACCGCGTACAGCGGCTCACTTAGCGAACCAGCGATAAGAAGAAAAAGCTCACTCACACACACACACACACACACACACACACACATATAGATATTTACCGTGCGCGCAATAATTTACACTTCCGTACCGCTCGGCAACAATAATAATCGCGATTCGAGTAACCGCTTCGTCGCGCTTCATCGATCATCGCTCTTAATGAGAGAGAGAGAGAGAGAGAGAGAGAGAGAGAGAGAGAGAGCGTTTTATGTACGCGTGCATACGCGCTTGTATAGTTGGCCAACGACGTCGGTATCTTCTTCCCTTATTTATGCATTCGCGCGTATACGTGTGTACGCACACGTGGGAGCCGCGGCTGACTTTCTTCACGGTGAACATACGCGTTGGACGGGTTCGGATGAACGTTACTCGATAGAAAAACTGCGCGTCATCGAAGGAGCAGATTAAAGGGACGTTTGCTCGCCGAAACGTCTCGTAAACGAGACTTTGATTTTGTTTACGATAATTTCGGTGCCCTTGCTCACTTCTCTTTTATATTTTTTTCTTCATTTTATTTTATTTACTTTCATACTGGAATGCGTAAAAAATTAAGCTTCTAAGCGTAAGATAATTTTAAAATTGTTTCATTATGATTCAACAACGTGTAAAGATCGGTTAAAACTAAAAATAAAAAAAAAAGTCATTTTTTTACGCATCGAAAATTAAATTACCTACTTTATTTGAAATAATAAACGTTGGTATCGATACTTGTAAAACGTTACAAATGCACTTGTCTTATTTTAGAAGTATGTAATATTAAAAGTATATAAAGTGCCATAAAGATTAAAAGAGAATAAAAAAAATAATAAACTCAGCATTACAAATGGCTAAACTCGTATACAGATGAAATCAATAATTTACTGTTAATGATTTTGAAACTGAATTTAAGTCCCGTTCGATATAAATACTTGGAACTATTAAAATCTCACGAGATCATTAGTAAATGTCATTCTTGTAATTAAAATCGTTGTTGGAGATATTTTTGCGAAATAAGTTAATACGATAAATTTTGCGCGCGGCTAACATCAAATTACGTTAAGAGTTTTAGTTAATAAAATTAAAGGGAGAACATTTTTCGCGCATCGCGCTCTAGAGCAAATTTCGAATCGAATAAAATCCTTTACAAATGCAAAAATTTATTATTCGAAACAAAAAAAAAAAAAAAAAAAGAAAAAAGAAACAAAAAATAAATAAATAAATAAATGTATAAACTGGCCATCCGATGCATCTTAACCACCTAAATATGTATGTACTTAAAACTTTTTCAATTCTCATTCAATCAACGCTACGCTGAATCGGCGCGCATTCAGCTTAGATAATCCGTACACCAAAAGCGATCCCATACACGCGCGGACGCGCTATAACGCATCATAGAGACGTCATCGGCGCAGAGGGCTGCAGAGACGGTAATTAAATGCGCGAATCGTCGACGTATTAATCGAGCCGAGAGAGTATTTATTTATTTTCAAACGACTCTCCTCGCGACCTCTTTCGTTCTCTCTCTCTCTCTCTCTCTCTCTCTCTCTCTTTCTCTCTTCTATCTCGAGCGTTAATTGCCTCGTTTTTCACGCGGCTCGAGAGCCGCCGCGAGGTATCGACTCGTTACCGGCATCCGTTTCTCGCGGCGAGGAGATTTTTCTTGTCCGTTTTCTCTCTTTCCTCTCTCTCTCTCTCTCTCTCTCTCTGTAGACAAGCACGTATATATATACACGTTACGGCCAATAGTTCAAGTGTGAGGGAGAGTACGGAGTAAGAGTCGATCTTCCGTAACGAAGAAAAACCGGGGCATGACAAGGCGCGGGTAATTGGATTGTTATTGGAGCGATAAACGATTGGCATTTTTCTTTCTTTTTTTTTTTTTTTTTTTTTTTTCAACTACAAATGTTACTGTGATTTTTTGATCTCGCGGGGAGATTTTCTCGGTGCATGATTATGTATATTGATGGGCTTACTTTAATTGATTTTAATAATCTTTGTATTTTTCTTTTATTTTTTATAAGTAACAAAAATATATTACTTCGATTATGTTTTAATTTAATTGAATATTGCATTTTATATTATAAATGAAAATAAATAGAATATCATAAAATTATTTTTTATCCGAGCCTAATATTTAATTTATTTTTCATTCTTTGTATAAACGAATCTATTAATATTTCTATATAGTATTGAAAATACCATTATATTGAATAGAAAAATAATAATCATTCATTTTTTCATGTTACAGGTGAGTTCCAAAGACAATTTTTTATCTCCAATGCGTGAGTTATAATATAAATATTTATTTTATAATCTGTTATACTCGTACATGCGTATACATTAATTTTTAATCAATAAATGCTTCAAATTCTTTATTGATTGAAGCATTTAAAAATAATGAAATGTTTTATAAAACGTTTATTTACGTGAATTTTTCGCAATATTTGAGCCAAATATTTAAAAAAAAAAAACAATAAAATTTAAGAATGTTAAATTTTATCTATATATTGTTTATCGGCTTCAGGTTTAAAAATTTAAGTAATTTAAGATTTTAAGTCATAATTTAAGAAACTTTAAAGCGAGTGAAAAAATACTTAAAGTGTGATCTAAACGCTTTGCTTTTACAAATTAAACTCGGAAATTCTTCAGCAGCAATTAACTGCCTATTATAAATCTTTAATTTACGATTTCTACCTTTAAATAAAGTTTTAAAACAAGTTTCAAGACAATCCATTTTCCGGGCAACTTATTTTTTAAGTAGAAACTTTGTTAGAAGATTCGGTATCATAAATTTTTTTGAACGAATGTACATAACAAATATATATATATATACATTATCGAAAATAATCACTATTGTAACGTCGCGACAATTTAAAAATCGAGAAAATATAAACACGTTCATGCGTATACTTAATTCGCTCTTTTGAATTCTCTCCACATTACAATTATCAATAAAACCGCGAAAAAAATAAATATAAAGCCATATAGGCAAATGATAAAAGTTATCTACGCAAATACAGCAGGTGTTTAATATTTTTTGCTTGCATACGTATATACAGGACCTCTTCCACCTTGACCCAACGTCCAAAGTTGCACGTACGCGATATATATATATATATACACATGTATACGTGTGCGGTCTACCGGCTTTTATTTATCTCTCCTGCAGCCGTTGGCGAGTGGACGACGAATAACCGAAGCGAGATACAGAGAAACTCGTATATATATATACACATAGATATATAGCGTAATGGTGTTGGCCCTGTTGCATTGCGGCTTACGTTTTATTTGCACTTTTCTTCTTTAGCCATCTCTCTCTCTCTCTCTTTCTCTCTCGTGCGCGTATTTCCTTTATTTCTTTGACCCCCTTTTATCTCGTACTGCGGCGACGATAAAGTTTTTTCCCTCGGCTTTCAAGAGGTATTATAAGATATTTTTTTCTTTCCTCTTGTTTAGATCGAAATTAAATGGAATGTGTTTGATAGAGATATGAATTTATAGGATTTGTTATGCATAACGAGTAGCATTTTAAAAATACCGATAAAGAACACGTTGATATAAAAAGTTGTTAATTTATATTATGAAATATATTAATGTAGTTTTCTTTATCAATTATCCGTATACTTAATGCAACTGGTTGCGATTGAATTGTATTTTTTACTTTATTTATTAATATAGTTTAATCATTTACGAAATGTACGAGTATATTATTTTCCTTACTTTTGCAGCTTTATTAAGCTCAAAGTTTAAACTCTTTGATTCCATTAAGATATTCGTTTAAAATGATATTAAAATCATGCAGACTTGTTTTAAACCTATTTTATCGATTATTATATTAATTAAAATAATTAATTAAATTAAAAAAAGATACTCATATATTATTTTACTAACGACTTCCTATTATTATCTAAACGTTCGACAAATAAAATTTTGAATTGCAAAATTAAGATTTTAAATCTTAAATAAAATTTTATATACACATATATTATTATTACACTTCTTGAATTCACAATTACTTCTTTTTCCATACAATCGAACATGCATCTCTTGTGTATATACTTTCCATCCCTCTAATTTTTTTTTCTTTTTTTTTTTTTTTTTTTTACACGCAAACGCGTTTCTTTTACTCTATAGATATATATGTACACACATAGCCACAAAAAAGGAGGAAAAGAAGGCGGTATACCAATTACAGCGAAATATCGCACCGCGGGGTTTCCCCCGTTCCTCCGTCCCTCTCTTTCCTTTTCCCTTTCTTTATCGAGAGAAAGGCTCTTATGCGCGTCTTATCCCCTTTTATCTCAAACGTGATTTCGCGCGACGTTGTCTCGTGGGCAGCACAGCGAGTCTCTCTCTCTCTCTCTCTCTCTCTCTCTTTCTCTTTCTCTCTCGGGAAGGAAGAAGAAGGAAAGCGAGGCGCGCGTTCTTATGTAGTCAAATGTACGTTATGTACACTCGGCACTGCTGTGCGCGCTTTATATCTCGTTTATTTACTTACCTTGCGCTTGCCGCGTGAACTTGCGATGATTCTTATATTATAAACGCGCTTGCGACCTTCTTTCTCATGAATTTATTGTACTCGATGGGCCGTGAAAATGTTTTACGAAATAATTCCGTGATTTTTTTTTACGGGTAGGAATTTTCGACGAGCTGAGCAAAATTCGTTTACTTTATTTTTAATTATTGTACAAAAAAAGATGACGTTTTTATATTTGAATGTATGTATGTTAAATTTGTATTTTTGCAATTTTTTTTTTTTTTTTTGTTTTGTTTTGTTTTTTAATAATGAAAAATTCATGTATACTAATTAAATTTATTTTGTTAAATTAAAATCGGAATTAGCTATTGAAATAATTTCTTTCATTTTCATCAAAAATATTTTCACAGATAAAATAAAAAAAAAAAAAAAATTAAACTAAAATTATAATTTACAAAGGTACAAATGTACAATTTTTGATTAAAAAAGTTATTTTTGTCACAAAAACATTTTTTGAAAATTCCAATTTTAAAAATATTAATAAAGTTATAGATGATAATAAAAATTTTCAAGGCTTTTTTGATTATTTCATTTAATATAAAATATATATTTTAAAAGTAAAATTTTTTTTTTTTTTTAATAAAAATGAAAGGTAAAACTTCATTTAAAAAAAGAAGAGAATAATTACTAAGAAATTAATTTTTAACATAAAATATTTGTTTCTCACATTTTATAAATATTTAATTTTTCTTTTACCTAAAAAATGTGTAAAAATTGTTAATATATTCTAAAAAACTTCATAAATTTTGAAAAGAATTATTACTCCATCTGGAAGAATGTTTTTTCGACCTATCTTGATTAAAACTAACATCAAAGGTTATTTTTATATTTTTGTTTTCGTTACAGTTATTAACCGTCATCTTAGCATGAAATATAACGTGATAAATTTAAAATCAAACGAATTCGTGAAATCTAATATAAAAATAATTTTACAAAATTAATTGCGTAAATTAACAAGTTAAAAAATAAATATTATCATTTCTCTAAACCTTTTACACGAAAAGTACGAAAACAACATTTCAAGTTGAAAAAGTGCGCTCTCGCACAAAGATTTATTTTCTCTTTTACTTTCTCTTGTACTTTCGGCATGATAACGAGGACAAGAATTAAGGGACAAACGGGGATAAGATAAAGTAAATGCAATATCGTACAAAAAGCGACTATCACAGAAGAGGCATTATACATGTAATTAAGAAAACAATACGCACCGCCCAGAGGAAGAAAAAAAAAAAAATAAAAGGAAAGCCAAACGCGATATAAGTAAAAAAAACGGCGTATGGTTAATTAAATTTTCGTCCTTTATGTTAAAATCAAGAGAAAATTTTACAAAATGCGCACGGTACACAAAAGAATTTCCACATTTTCTTATCGCACTTTTCTCGCTTGTACTCTTTCGCGTCGCTTCGTTCTTTTTCTATTCCGAAACTTTTTGCGGCTAAACAGCTGTGCGTAAAAGTTGCCCGTTAGAAATGGGGAAAGCCAACCAACACGTAAGAACGGCTTTTACTCGTCGTGTATATACGTATATATATATATATATAAATATACGTAGAAACGCGATAAAAACAACGTGACTTCTCGGTGGTAGACTGCGTCGAAATCGAATTCGACGTTGAACTTGGCTTTCCGGCTTCTTTTACACTCGAGGCCGATGCCACTCGTGTACGCTGTAAATATATACGTATACACACGTAGTATATATTAACCCATCGCTGGGAAAAAGTTCTCTTGGGTGGGCGAAAAGAAAAAGAAAAAATGAGCACAGGAAGAGGGAGAAGATGCAGGAAGCGTATAGCCGAGAGAGTGACCGCGGCGTCTTTCGGGCTCTAATGGCGATTTAAGATCTCTTTAGAAGTGTACGAGATAGAAAGAGAGTGAGATTAGAGCTCGTAAAGAGTGGCGGACAAGCAACGGAGCTGCTGCTGAAATTAAGAGGGTACTCTAGTCCTATAGGAAAAAGCGAGTAAACGTCGGTCGAGTAAAAAAAGATGGCGCCTCGTGTTTTTTTTTTTTTTTTTTCTTTTTGTGAATTTGTTCGTTCGCGAGTGAATTTTGCAAAGTTTCGATGATATTTTGTTGAAATAAATTATCCCGCGGTAAAATGCGTTCGTGAAAAAAGAAGAAATGACTTTGTTAAACGATCTTTTTATGAAAGTTATTATGTTTTTTTTTTTAAACAAATTAAAACTCGCTAACGCGAAGTAACTTAAAGTTTATGCGTTACATTATGAATATTTTTACAAAAGTGAATAGTGAAAGTTTTTATGCAAGTATAATTAATAATACGTGTCAGGTATGTTGCAAGACGTTAACATTTTTTTTTTTTTTTTTTCAACACTTTACGATTTAAAGCTTCAGCTTTGTCGCGCGTACGTGCATTCGACTCAATGTATTGCAAAATAATAAATTGTAATCATTCGTCGTGATAAATTTTATCCAACAATCATCGTCATTTATAATCGTCCGCGCGTATCAAGTTTTCCGCGTAAACTGTCACTTGAATGAGGAAAATTATTCTTTTTTCTTTTTTTTTCTTTTTTCAACAATAATCGCAAGCATTAATAGGATTTTGCTGTTTTGAATCCGACGACAATAGAAAAACGAGAAATCCACGCTTGAACTCAAAACTCCCAAGGCTTATATTGTATTTGAGTTGTTAATGCTTGGTAATAAATTCCGCTTCATAATTTCGAACGGATAAATATAACGAATGAATTTAATCAGAATGTAACTTCTGACGCGCGAGTAGAATGCAATGATTACACATCGCTATTAAACGAATGGCATATCGTACGTATTAACTTACTATCAGCATTCCATCGAATAAATATGTATTTTAAATTATCGAATGAAAAATTTCATCGAGTACGCCAGAACGAAATAAAAGTTTATTAAAAATTTTGAACGATTCGAAAATTCCCGATGTTCATAACAAGTAATTCATCGTAATATTACAAAACGACGTTCAACTCACTCAGGGACAACATTAAAGTTTACGTTATCCGCGCACAGTATACTATATACATGTATACTTAAACGCACACGCGAGACTCTCGCGCCACGTACAGGGAAGACAAGTTACGGTTAGCCAAGACGCGGCGTTCGCGTAAACTCGACATCCCGAACTTGACTCCATTATTGCAAACTGTTGTCCTATCATATACGCGCGCGAGCTTGTATAGCTGGAAGGGCTGTAAGTCCTAAAACAATAAATACAGATTTCTCATCTCTCTCTCTCTCTCTCTCTCTCTCTTTCTCTTCTCCTTTTGTTATACCACTACGGCGGAGGGCGCGGCAGGCTGTTTACGCAAAACTAGCTACATTGCCTGCTACAGGTGGTGCGCGCGCTACCGCTCCCTTCGTTCTCCCTCGAGGAGAAAACAGGTTTCTCTCCGTCTCTGAACGTATACATCTGCATCTTATCGCGCGTGCGCGCACCAACATCCGCACGGAGAAAGCCGCTTCTTCGAGTAATTTTCCGATGCTAGCTGGCTGAAGGATTTGTCGAAAGCTTGAAACGATCCTTTTGTCTAGGGTGGGTCAAGATTGATCGGCGACGAGTTTGCGTGGGTGATAAGGCACTTTTTAGTTATTTAATAGACATTGGAGAAAGTTTTTATTGCGAGGTAAGGAGTTTCTATTGTCGCTTTTTTTTTTTTAAAGATTTTTATTTAGGTGGAAGAAACTACGTTTTTTTTTTTTTTTTTTTTTTTTTTTTTCGTATGATTTATAATTTAATTTAAAAGATTATCATTTAGTTGAATTATTTGTTTAACTATGATTAAATACGTTTTTGATTCAACTAAAAAGTGTTTTAAAAATTTTATTAAATAATTATTGTATTGATAAAATTATTTTAAGTAAATTTAATTATTAAACGTAATAAATTAAATGCATGATAAGAGTGCGAGGCAAAATTAAAGATGAGAAATTTCACAAAGTCTAAAATTTGACTGAACCAAGAAGAAACATCCATCCATCATTTTAGATTAATATGTCTGCTTCATATCCTCTATAAAATAATTCAATAAAATTTGACTCGCTCTCGACCGCGTTTAAAATAGTGAACGAATTAATGTTGAATAAATTATTTAACTTTTTATTAACCCGTAGTAATGAACGTCTGGCAATGTAAAGAATGTCAAAATTAATACGTTCGCGATAAAAAAAAAAAAAAAAAAAAAAAAAAGTATCGAAAAGAAAATTAAAAATCGAAAAATTGCTCATAGACGCGCGTATACTCGAATTGGAGAGAAATAATCGCACGCGGCATCGTAGAACTTAACGGAAATCATTAACTCGTTCAACGCGAAGCATATTAACCAGTGTATGGGTATATGTATACATCGCGTATAGAAACGAATAGCAAAGAAACGAAAGAAAATGAGCAAAACCGACAAGAGAAAGAGAGAAAGAACGATGGGAGAGTATAGGGATGTAACGAAAAAGCAAAAAATTAATTACGAGCCGACGAAAGCATAAGCACAAACAGAAAATAGAAAAAATGTACAACGAGAGAGAAGGGAAAGAGAGAGAAAGGGGAGAGGGGAGAGGCGAACGAAAAGTAAATGAAAAAACAAAGGAATTGCGATATATGAAGAGAAAGGTAGAAAGACACATGAGTTAGAAAGATAAAGAGAAAGAGAGAGACAGAGAGAGAGAGAGAGTTAGAAAGAGAGAGGTGAAAGAAAGGGAGAAAAGGCCGAGTATGTGTACAAGGGACACGGAAAGTTTACGAAGTCTCACTCTCTCTCTCTCTCTCTCTCTCTCTCTCTCTTTCTCTTGGGAAGGCAATCAAGGCTTGTGTACACACGAAGGGAAACAATTTGCTGACGGAGCGTGTCGTCGTTGTCTCTTACCGCTCTTTGCGGTACGCGAATAGATGTATATATACGTCCACACGCTTAGTTTTGCGGCACGCGACGGATGCGCGGCGGGCGGACAACTTTCCGAGCGTACGTTTGCATTTATATAGGTATGTACGTATATGTACGAAGGAAAGTTCGAAGAAGGAACGCGCGTCATGAATGCGAATTCGCTTCGGGAGTTAGTCGAGTGACCCTTTCTCTCTACCTCTCCCCCCTCCCCTTCTACAAATTACAACTAATAAAGAGTACGCATGTATGGATTTATTTTTTTGTGATTAATCGCGCTACATCTGCGTTATTTATTATCTTTGTTTTTGGGTGTTATCTTAGGGTTAAACTTGTGTCTTGTACGATTGTGTAATTGCAACTTTGATTGAGATTGCATTGCTAAAAAAATAAATTTTTCTCTTCGATAATGAAAATATATTGGAATTTTCAATAAATTCAAAAGAAAATTACCATTTTACATCGATAATTTTATGTATACTTATTTCCTATTGTACAATCAAACTGATCCACAATTTCATCAATTTTCATTCATAATTCATACTTACGACTGTCGCAATGCTCATTCTATAAAAATTCTTTTGAATAATAAAGCATTAGTTTAGTCGGCTCGTCGCTTTTTTTCATAAACTTATATTCGTTCCCTCTTCGTTTTCTTTCTCACTTCAATTCGATTAATAAGTGAGCAAGAGGAGACTGGATGCGTCTTGATGTAGTAGCTGGAGATGGTTATCGAACGATATTATTATATAGAAAGAGAAAGAGACGAAGGGAAAGAAAGAAAATGATAAGAAACGGATAAGAGAAAATGTACGCAATAATGAAACTACCCTAAGTTACTTCGTTATTTTAGATTTTTATCGTTATATTTTAACTTGACAGTTGAATAAATCATTTTAATATTATTCATTATCATTTTCGCCTTATCAATAGTTTAAGTATTATTATTTTTTTTCTTTTTTTTTTTTTTTTTTTTTTTTTTCAAATTATTGAAAACATTGATATTGAAAAATGACACTAGGAAGAAGAAAAAAAAAAAATCATGTATATTGTAGTAAAGAACTATATTTAATAAACGTAGAATTTTTCGATGATGAATATAGACGTATCTACTAATAATTACATAATATTGCCTTAATCGATTTAATTGATCCTAAAATTAATTGATTAACTTCGCTTGATTATACACGTTTGCGCGGCAAATTATTCCTTTAACAGCGCGGTCTGTTAATTAAGTGTACAATAACTAATGTATCTCTTAAACAATATTTCAAAACTATGTAATTTGATTCGAAAATTGTATATTAATTAGAGTTTATGTTTTAAAAGGAAAATACAACAAATTTCATTTTGATCATGAAAATGTGTATTTCCGTTTATTTTGCTTAATGAAAAAGCACATAATTTTGGAAAAGCATTATCCATATAGAGTTTTTGTTTTCCTCGTAAAAAACAATATTCTAATCGAACTCATTAATTATGATAAATCAAAAATTATAATTTTATGATAATGCATTAAAATCTTTGTTCTTTTCATTATTAGTAAAATGTATTTAAATTAAAGATTATTTTAACTATAATATATTTATTGCATCATTATAATAATTATTTTTTACCAACATGTCGACCTTATTATATGAAACATTTTTTCTACAAATAAATCGATCAGTCACTGGCAATTTTCTTTTCAAAAAAAAAAAAAAAAAAAAAAAAATTTCATCTCTAAAACAAATCATCGGACTTTTCCATCGAGCAAAACGTTTCCTTTCCCTTTTAACGAGACAAAACTATATGAAGGAATAAATACGAAGACGAAGGGACGATGACGAAAAAAAAAGAGGAAAAAATAAAAAAAGAAAAAAAAAAAAGGAATGCAGAGATGGAGTAAGTAAAAGATGAAGACGTCCTCGTCGTCGTTGGTGGTACGAGAAAGAGAGAGAGAGAGAGAGATGAGTCGACGTCGTGACACGAATTCGCGAGTCGTACGAGGCGCGCGTGTCCCGAATCTAACTCGCCCTCGGCGTAATTTTTTTCTTCGTCCCTCTGCCTTCGTTCGGCGCTTCCTTCTCGTTCTTATATATAAATATATATATAAATACGTGCGCGAATTTACCGCTGAACTTCGGTGATTTCGTCCTTCGGTCTTTATATATTTCCGGAGTTTCTCCTTCGTTATTTCGCGAGGACTCGGCTATGCGAGTCTCTCTTTTATGTACGTGATAAGGGGACGTTCTTTGTGTACATCGTGTGTTCTTTAGCTTCTTGGTTTATTTTTATTCTTTCTCAAAGGACTTTGACGGTTATCGATCTTTTATGGTCTTTGACGAGTTTGCATTCCTTTGTATGAAATATTTTGATGATAATTTAATTATATCAGATATCAATCTTTGGATTTATTGTTAATTAGGTAGAATTTAAATAGTTACATATCGTTCTGTTTATAACATTTATTGTTTTTCACATGACAGTAAATGAAGAGTTGATTATAAACTAAAATTTGCTACTCATCACTAAATAACGATATTTTATTTGCTATATTTGAAGAAATTTTTATTTATCAAGAGTAAAGTAATATTTTTATTACACAAATTAGATTATTAGAAAAGCTATCTCTTGATCCAATTGAAATGTTTATTATTTCGTTCTCCTTTATGCTATGAAAATTTTCGCATTTAGTTTTCGATATTACAGGTGCTTTTATGTTATAAAATTTTAATAAACTCATAAAAATTTTTATTTAATTTTTGAACTATCTAAAGTTAAAATACGCGTACGGCGCAAAAGATATTTTGATAAATTAAGATCAAGCGATAAAAAAAAAACTTGAAAATTCGCATCGGAAAATTAAAGGAGCTTGATGATGATGGTTTGAGAATTTTAGTGGTGTAATGAATCACTATTGACTACGAGAAAAATCGAGAATAAGTTAAACGTCAGCCACGTAACAATTTAAAGCCACTTGAACAATCTTGGCTCGTCTGCAAATGTATAAAACGAATTGAAATTTTCTAAAAAAAAAAACAAAACAACCGATGTAACTTTCTTGCCAACTTAATATACCTCATTCTTCGAGAAGTTACGTATTAGTTTTCAGTTATAAAATATATTTTAATAGGATTAGGAACTTAAAAAAAAAAAAAAAATAAAATTTTTAAAGTAATTTTCTCACGTAGATCCATTCTTTTAAAGTTATATTAATCCTTTAGAATGTTTAATTTACCTCAAAATCGATTTAAGACTATCAAACATTCGATTATCCATAAATTTCTACCGTATTGATATATAATATTAATATAGAATGAGCGGCAACATAAAAATAAACAGCTACCAAAGACAAACCCCAACGATAACTCAGCGAATTATAATCTATTCATTCGCTTATAAATTCATTCCGTCAACTTCGATTAAATTCCGTTAGTTCGGCGCAAACGTTTGCGCGTCTTATCCGTTAAATGACATAATGAAAAACTTTATGGCAATTCAAGTGACACTAAACGATGTGATTTCCATTCGTTTTCTTTATAATTCCGTGAATTTATTCCTCGTATCGAATTCATCGGCTCCGACGTATTATATTTACGTACGCCAAGGAAACCGACGAGATATTCATCGTACATACGTGAATTTCTTTATTTTATTTTTTTTTTTATTTTTTTTTTATTAAACGTTTGATTTAACCATCGCATTCACTTGGAGGAATAAAAAATTTTTTCGATAGATCTTCATTTAACCAAGGATTTATCTTTTTCTTCGATTCGCAATTTCACCAACGACTTTTTGTTCTTTTATTTTTTCTTTTTCTATCTTGTATACATACGCGCTCGGGAGTTTTTTTCCAATCGCAAAAAGTTCGCGCGGCCATTTGTCAAAGCTAGCGTCGGATATGCGCGACGCGCGTGTCGATAACTCTTGCGCAAGTGCGAACGGCTGGAAAATAGATACACGAACGCGTAGAAGATAAAGAGACGAAGTTGTCACGGTATTAATGAAGGATTGGGAGAAAATTTGAAGGGAAGTTTTAAGTTATTCTTCGCTATTTGCCTGAGTCAAAGATGTTTCTTCGTTCTTTTTTGAAATTATTTTTTTCTTTTTTTTTTTTTTTTGGTAATATTCGAGTTGTAAATCAGTTTTAAGATAATTACATTTCTCTTTGGTATTTATTGTGAATAATAATGTTTAAATAGCCGTTTGAATTATGATAATTTTATGCGTAAGAAAATATTTCTTATCGATTTTCATCATAAATTAATTCAAAGCCATAATAAGGCTTACTTAATATTTTATCACTTATGAAATTTCATTGCAAAGAACCGACTTTTACGATTAATTAACGATTTTATGTTAAATAAATTACATAGCTGTCTATAATTTGATTAGATGTGAAAAAAATACCAATTGATAATATTTTAATTTAAAATAAGCCTTACACTCATAATAAAAATGAATCTCATAAATGTGTAAATTACAAATTTCACATATTTTATCAAATAATGTTTTTTAAAAAATTTCATTAGATTAATTTAATTTTTTTCAAATATTTCCCATAATCACGGATAAATCAGCTTTTAAATATTTATAACTTATCCAAATCCTAGAAATTTATATTCAAAAATCCCGATCGCCATTTTCCGTACTTTTTCTAGCCACAGTGCGGCAAAGAAAAAAAAAAACATTGAACGCAGACGTATCGAAGAAAAAGAAAGCGAGAGAAGCGCGTGAGACTACGATACAAAGTATACAGTTCGGATATAGCGAGTAAGGAAACAAAAAGGAAAGAAAAAAAAAAAACCAACAAAACGTGGAAAAAATCGAATCGCGGAAAGGCAAACGCGGAGAAAGAAAAAAACGTCATGACGAGTATAGGGAAAGAAAGAGTAAGAGAGAGAGAGAGAGAGAAAGAGAAAGAGAGAGAGAGAGAGACAAAACGAAGTCTGCGAGTACCGCTGAAAGAAACGTGCACGTACGTCTATAAACACGTATATGTATATATATATATGTGTGTGTATATTTCATCGTGCGCGCGCTTGTATGCACATACATACACGTACATATTCGTATCAGCGACATCGTCGACAAGTCGGAAGGCGAATGTCATCGTGACACGATGCGCCGATTGGTTTATTCGATAAGCAATAATCGATAGCCATTACGCGCTGTCGACGAACTCAACCGTTCATACACACATACACACACACACACACACACATACACATACACACATAAATGAATACAAATACAGTTGTGCTCGAGGAACGAGAAACGAGAGAGTAGTAACATGAACGCGTATATATGACGTACGCGTATATATAGAGATGGATGCGGAAAGGACGCGTGTATTCGTAAGCGCACCCGCGGGATTTTCGGGAAGACAGAGAGAGAGAGAGAGAGAGAGAGAGGGAGAGAGAGAGAGAAAGAAAGAAAGAGAGAGCCGGAAAACTACCGATTGACAGATATTGCTTCCGTCCGAAGCGATAAGGACTTTAGCCCTACCTCATCCTTTCCCTTCTCTATTGGCTTTCGCTTGTACCTATGCCGCATCGGCTGCGTTTTCGCTTTATCATATTTCATCAATTTTCGTCGCCAAGCATTTCTTATTTATTTTATTATTATTTTTTTTCTTTCTTTTTCATCTTTTCGTCTTTTCTCTCTACCTTTTTCGTAACCTACGTGCCTTGAATTCGTCTTTTTTCTCGTTTCAATCGACTCCAATTTTTTTTCCTAGTACATGTATACATATATATATGTATGTATCGCTTTGCGGCTTTCTCGATTGCTCAATATTTCGATGATTTTTTTCATTTTTTTTCTCTTCTACCGTTGATTTGTATTAACGTTTTTTTATTTGTTTTTCTTATTATTTTAAAGGAAAAAAAAAAATTGCGATTTACAATAAAAGTCGCTTGAATGTTTTTTTAACAACTATTTTAGCTTTATTTTATTTTTCATCATAAAATCATAAAAATTATACCAACAGTGCTAGTTAATAAAAGCAAGTATTTTAATTGTAATTATTATTCATCGTTTAAAATTTATCAATTTGCGATTGATATAATTGAAGAAAATGTATCGAAATAAACCGCTTTTTTTTCAATGCAATAATACTCTTGAAACTTTGAATAATATTTCATAGCCAAAGATTTTCGCGTGCACGTAATCTTATATACTTTTAACATGTATTTCACCATTTTCGATTAGCTTTATATCGCTTTCAATAAAACTGATTTCCCCGGGGTATCGAGTCAAGCGATAAAATTGAAAAATTTCACGTTCGATTCAAAGCCGCCGTGAAAACATCAAATCCTCGCGACTTTTCGCGGTTTCCTTTTTTTTTTCTTTAGGATATATATATATATATATATATATATATATATATATATATATATACATACATACATGCTATACATACCGATGGATATATAACGCTTTATACGCCGCAACTACCATTACGGCATACTCCCGCGCAATATTTTCCGCGCTCGAGGGGAAATAAAAAATTGCGAGACGCTGTTGATTCGAAGAAATTGAAAACTCGCGCGACTCTGATTTTATTTTATTTTATTTTTTTTTTTTTTTGTTTTTTTTCTTTCAGCCTTATTTTTGTTAGTCCCTCTTTCCTCTTTCGCTTTTCTCTGTTCCGACGCAATAAAATAACATTGGTACAATTTTGAATGATTTACTGATTTAATAAAAATCTTGACGTCTGGTATTTCATTTTGAATCATTTTTTATTCTTGCTCGCGTTTGTGGCATTCAAAATTAAATAACATATACAGACTATCAGTACAATGCTACATACAGTTTTAGCTTCGTATAAACTTTTGAATAAATAAGGATTCTTTTTCTAATAAAAAATATAATACATAACATCGCTATTATTATTAAGTAATAGATAAGCGATAAAAATAATTAAGAAAAAATTATAATTTTACATGAAAAAAATTAAAAAAAAATGCAAAAACATAACCGCATCATCTTCACTACTTACATGCATATTGTAAACGCGTCTGAAATAAAAATATTCACGCCAAGCTCGACGACGCATTTATTCATTGCCGATAAAATTTCATAGTAAAAGAAATCTTCTTCAATCTTATAAAATATGTAAGCTATTCATTGATATTTTTATTAGCCGTATCGTAACCTCAAATCAGATGCATACTTTCTATATCCTCAGGTGTGTTTGTTAAAATATTTTATACCAACGCAAATAGGTCTCATTTTGTTGGAAATATTTATTTACATTGCACAATTTCCTTGCAATTTCTTTTACCGATACGCTGTTAATTGTGTTTACGTACATATACGTAAATGCATAAGGAATGTATGTATATACTAGAAGAGTACGTAAATTTTGCCTGTAAATACAATATAATTTGTAACGCTGAAATTTCACCTATTAAGATAAAATCTGTTTAGTATTGTTTAATAATTTTTTATTTCTTCCAACTATTATCATAATTATACTTGTTTTTTTAAAGATATTAAAAATAACGTCTTTTTCAATCAGTCAGTTTATCAATCATAGTGTCGATTACGACATTACAATTAAACAATATATCAAAACCATCGAATAATTAAAATATCATTCACGCCTAGCTTCGTACGACACATAAACGCTCATAGCATATTGGCGTCTATGACTTTAAGTTAGCGACACGAGGAATGCACGAGGCAACGTGTCAAACTCGACTTTCCTATCCTCTCGCGGTAAAGCCGTTGCATGCATCGTGATCGCGAGGATCAACTTTATCGGGTGGTACGTATACTCGCGCGGGTAAGAGAGAGAGAGAGAGAGAGAGAGAGAGAGAGCTGCGTTCGCCGATGCTCTTCGATCCCCCGAGGGAAATCAGGCTGATAATCCGATTAATAAATTGGATCCTCCCTCCTTCCCCTCTCCGTTCTCAAGCTTCTACCTATCCGCGTTGTTGCCGATTTAATTGGCTGTTTCCGTCGCGGTCGCCCAAATACGTGCGTACATAACCCTTCGAGTGTTTTCCGCTTTTTTTTTTTTTTTTTTTTATTATTTTGTGTGTGTGTATGTGTGTGTGTGTGTTTTTTTCGGCAATTTTTCACTCGACGCGGAGTATGCACGGCCGAGGCCACTTTTCTATTTGCCAAATCAATCGAGCGTAACGGACGGACGTGTAGTTTTGGCCGGTGTGCACCTGTTCGGACTGACTTTTCTGATGGATTTGCTATGCTCGGATGGGATTCCAGATGCTGGATTAGTCGGGCGCTATTTTCTTTTTTCTTTTTTGGGTATGCGTGTGTATGTGTGTGCATACATACCATACATATATATATATATATATATATATATTTTTTTTTTTTTAACTTTTTTAGTCTGCGATTTCTCGATACGTTGGGTAAGCGACATATTCGTAATTATTCTTTGATTTGTGGAAATTTTTTGATTGTTAATATAGTATTAATTGAATGAGGGGCTTGATTTATGCGATGCAGTAGACTAATTGTTCTTCGGAGGAATCAATTTAATTTATTGTCGTTGATTAATAAATGTTTACATGTCCAAGTATTAATAATAAAATGATAAATAAAATTTTTGAAAATTAAATTTAAATAAAAAATATTATTATGCAATTAAAAATTAAAGTGCTTGTAGATTTTTTAAAATTAAACAGAATCAATTATTTTATGTCAGTTGTGCAATAAAAGCGTTTTAGAAAAAAAATTTATACATGTTAAGAAATAATAATCATATTTTATTGAATTTTATCAAATCTATAATGTTTTTAATTTTATAAATTTGTATTTAAAATGCTTTTAATAATAAAAGTATATAAATTTGGTTATTTTCAAACCAATGATTTTTAATAGTTAAATAATTCAATACAATAATTATTATTTAGAAAATGTAGTAAATTTAAGAAATAATTTGATGCTAGTTACAGTTTACATCTCTACAATTACTATTCTATGTCAACAATTTTATATTACTCGCGATAACTTTTTAAAAGAATTTCATAAAAAATTATCGTTTTTTTAAAAGGCGTCTGAAAATTTTATTTTCGTTCACTTTTATTTTAAATCACGACCGATAAGAATAAAAAAATAATAATAACAAAAAATCATAATCAAACGATCGATTTGCAACTTATTCACGACGGCCAACGCGAAGCGAGGAAATTTTTTGATCGGCAAAAGTAACGCATCAGCGGACGAATGCAAAAGGCCGATAATAATGTGCGCGTGGGAGGACGGGATGACAGGAGAGACGCAAGTGGGCGCGAACTCTTCTGATTGGAAGATTCTCTCTCTCTCTCTCTCTCTCACTCTTTCTCTATTTCTCGGCAGCTTCGTAACTTACTTTGCGCGTCCGGAAATTTATTGCCGGGAATCCGGAAAAAGATTACGCAGAGGTGTATACGAGTTAAGCGAGGGATCGGGAATGGAGTTTGAAATTGATTTTATTTAAATGCGACGTTGTTTTATTATTGTGAAATTTTCATAGATTACAAAATTGATAAATAGGATTTTGTTTAATTTTTTTTTTTTTTTTTTAATCATTGCATACTTACTTTAGTAAACTCACTATCAATGACTAATATTTTAAAACGATAAGTTTTTAATATAAAAAATATATTTATAGAAAAACCGTATGTAAAAAAATAAATTATTAAATGACACGCGTAAAGATAATTTCAAAAGCGTATTACAAAATATTAACATAAGTGTATTTACGATGTAAAAAGCACATTGATTATCAAGCGTGTACGTAAAAACGACGTCGGTCACTTTGGTGTAAGAAAACCCTTACGTACGCGAATGAAAACAGGGTTTTTTTTTTTCCAAGACATGAGAGAAAATGAGCGAGATGAGCTCAAAAATAAAATAATAAGATTATATCAATTTTCTCGGAAATTCAAGTCGATGTCTTTTGACGCTTAACTTGTCCGAGAGAAAATTGCCGAGAAAAGTCAAAGGCAAACTAGGGATGATAGACCCAACGAGAGAACGTATTTTAACGGAGCTATAAAAAAAAAGAGAAAGAAAGAGAGAGAGAGAGAGAGACAGAAAATAAAACGGTGAAGTAAAAGAGAAGTTTCGTCTTTAAAGAGACTAGTTTGAACTCTCACTTTCTCTCTCTCTCTCTCTCTCTCCCTCTTGATAATCGGCTTACGGGGTGAAAGACTTTACAATTTTCGTGTATACGTCGCTCGCATTCGAAATAAATATAAAGACGCACAAGAGCGAAAAGTTAACGTATATATGTATACATATGTATATATATACGGAGACGCTCGTGGATATGTATCGGTAAGTCGAATTTATGACGGTGGCTCGACTCCTCATCGCGATAATCTCAGTCTGACTCTCTCTCTCTCTCTCTCTCTCTCTCTCTCTCTCTTTCTCTCTTTAAGCCGAAGTTTATATCCAATTGGGCTATCGTCTCTCTTGAGGTATATGTACCTCGATTATTATTATTATTATTATTGTTGTTATTATTATTATTATTGCTTTTTTCTACATTGCGTTTTCTACTTGCGTTTATTCATACATCGAAAGGCACAGCTCGTAAAGTGGAATCATCATGGGGTCATTGTCAATTTTCACTTTTACTAAACGATGATTTATGATAATTAATCGTCGACTTTCTTTCGCTTTCTTATCTCCCTTCCCCCGACCCTCTTTCAAAAGTTACTTTAAAAGTTACGGTTATGTTGATATCAGTTGTAACATTTGTCTTCCCCGAATAAAGTTTTTATATATTCGTTGCGCCTTTTTCATTGTCATTGGGAAAATTAATGTTATAACATGAGTATATTAACGTCCCACGACAATATTTCCCTAAGGACGATCACTTTTTCACATCAGCGTTACAATGAAATAAATTTAAAGACATTTATTCACGTACGAATGCAATTTTATGGAAAAATTATTATAAATAGGGATTCTTAGATATCTAAAATATTTAAATAAAAATACTATTAATTTTAAAACAAATAAGTGACGTTTCTTCATAACATTATTATATTTTATTTTTATCAATTATTACATTTTTCATTTTTCTTATAACGTTAACAAATTATTTTAAATATTTGTTTTAAAGATTTCAAGCGTTACTCGTTTTCACTTTTTTTTTTTTTTTATTTCTCTTTTTTTAGTATCGTATCTTGTTTTATGTAAGTTTTATGTTTAAAAAGCACATTACGCTGTTCGTAATATCAAAACGTGTATACAAAAACGGATAAGGGTTCTGAATTATTACTATCCAGGGATATATATTTGATTGATCATCCTGTCGTGGAATTATTGTTAAAGTATACAAATCTCGGTATTTTATATTAAAAATAATATTAGAAAAATCTAAATTTTTGTCAATTGATAAAATTAATGTTGTTAGCACGAATAATCTTATATATGATTATGGATAACCAATTAAAATTAATGTATTATTGAAAAAGAATAATTTGCCGTGAAAACACTGCCAATCCCTACAAATCAATCGAACTTTAACTATAACAATAACATGAATACACACACCCACAAATTCACGCAGAGTTAAAGTTCGATAAAGACACACGGGTTAATTTATTTTGCGCTCGACTCTCTCTCTTTCTCTCTCTCTCTCTCTTTTTCTCTTTCGAGTGCCCTCGCGCGCGCATCGGCAACGCCGTCTGCGACGACGTTTTAGCGTCTCTTATAATCCTTCGTCGTTGGGAAGAGACGCGCACCTGAGAGACCGAGCATAAAATTTTCCCCGCGCAATAAATTTACGAGCAGTCGTGTGTACGTGTCTGTATATATATATATATATATATTAATATGTATACGTATACATATGGAAGCTCGAGTACGCGTTGCGTCTTCCTTTCTAGAAGCGCGCGTGCCTCGTCTCGCTGGGTATAAAGGTCCGTTCACATAACGACTCTGTAGCTCGTTGGATGCGACATACCGAGTCCCTTTTTTTATTCTTTACGAAAGATATCGCGGTCCCGTTTTTTTTTTTTTTTCCTTTTTTCTTCTTTTTTTTTTTTTTTTTTAGGACTTTCGAATAATACCGTTTTATGCGTTTTCGGTACCTAACACGATGTCCTTTTGGTTTAATGTCTCGCATAATTTAAGATTAGTATCTCTGGCTTACAAGATGCAAAAGAAAAATGAAGTTTATTGAAAGTGCAGCTGCTTTCGGAGAATATTAGCAAGCTGCGACCTTCGTGATGTGATATCGTTCATTTTTCTTTTTTTCAAACTTTCCTTTTTTTCCTTATCGCGCTTAATTCGATTTCATAATAGACTAAGGACATATTTTTGTACAATTTTTTACCAAAGACGTCGCGCAAACTTTTTTTTATTCATCTCTTAATGCGCTCTCATTGTGTTTTATTTTCCTTTTCGTTACGCGAATTACGAGCAACGCTTACTTTTATTAACGAACGAATTGAAATTTTTTATACACTCGCGATAAGGTGGACTTAACGGTGAAGTTACAATACTCGCGCGCGAATAAAGAAAGTATAAACACCGAAATAATTTATACGCGTGTCAATTATATCAAAATTTTTACAAGCGCGATGTGTACGCGATTTATTAAACCGAAGATTTTATATTGCGATAACGCGCGCGGCGTTTTATTTTATTAATGAAATCGTACGAAAATTTATTATCGGGAGAGCTTACGCGAGCGTACCTTGGGGATTGTAATGAGGTCCTCTCGAGATATAATAAACATTTTTTATCGATGCGCCGAAACCGAGCGTTAAAAAAATTTTCTTTATGTTGAAATCGATAATAGTCTTGGGATTCTTTAGAAAAAAAAAAAAAAAAAATTTCAATATAATCAGATACGTACACGCTTAAAATTGCTTTGACCTTAATTAAAGTTCTTTGATGTATGATTTTAATTCTCTTAGATTATTATCGAATTATCATTGAAAGATAATTTTAAATTAATAACACTTTCAAAGTAATTTAAATTTCGATTGTTATTTAATATTCTACCGTTGATAGACTACACACCGACTTTAATAAATGTTAATCCGAAAAAAGTTAAATTGAAGAAAATATGACGCAACGCTATGATAATGATTTTAAAATAGTAGAAAAAAAAAAAAGTGGTAATAAAGAGAAGTATAATATGTCGGGATATCGTTTTACATACAAGAAATTACACGACGCAATTTGTATAATGAGGCTTAAATAGATAGCAAAAACGGGCTTAAAAATAAACATTCTCGGTAATTGTTAAAAACAGTTTTCGTGCTTGTGAAATATTCGCATAATTTAGAAATAATTTCTCGATGCGGGATAAAGTGTCGTTTTAAAAGCGATATTGGCTGCCTCTTTAACGTCGCATTACTTAAAAACTCGTTACGGAAAAATAAAATCTTTGCTATTTGCTTGGAATATAAAGGAATATAAAAAGGATGAGAAAAAAAAAAAAAAAAAAAAAAAAAAAAAAAAAAAAAAAAATCGCGATACGTCTTGAACAGAGTTCAATAAGAATACGATAAATAAAAAGAAAAAAAAAAGTGTAAGCGAAATTCTATAAGCGCGGCAAACGATTGGAAACTCTCATGTTAAAGATGATTTTTACCTCGCGGAACGAGAGAGTAGATTTTACAAGCCGATGCGCGCGGAAAGCGCTGCAATTGCGGGGCTACTAATGAAATTTAACGATAAAACAACAAGCGCCGTAAATAATCGCTCCTTTACAATACCGTTGCGCACGAGGTGCATAAGCTTCTCGTTCATTTTTTTTTCCCCGTCTTAACAACTCGCTCGCTCACTCTCTCTCTCTCTCTCTCTTATACTTACTCTTTCTTACTCTTTTACTCTCTTGCGCCGTTATTCATTGCCAATTGTGCAATTACACGCGCGCGCTCTCTCTCTCTCTCTCTCTCGGTGCCTATATATGTAAACGCGCGCAAGCGCACAAACGATTCCGGCGCGATATAATTCGCTTATAGGTATCTCGATTCGGAATCTCGTTCCCATTTTGCCGTGGCTACGATGCGAGCCGCTACGTTATGTACCTCTATACGTGCGAGACGTTGCGATTCTTTTTTTTTTTTATTTTTGACAATTTTTTTTTCTTTTTTTTCTATTTATTCATTTCTTTCTCGTTCTTGTTCATAAGCTCGCGATGCGGAATACCTTATCTTTATTGGGATGAATGAAGCTGGAATGGATGAATAACCGCTCGTGATGTCGAGCTATAGAAATGTTATTACATTTTTTTTTTTAGCGCGTTACATTATTTTTTAAAAATATTTATTATTTTATTATTTTATCGTATAAATAAATGAGTCTTACGTTTTCTTTTAAATAATTTATGAAATTATAACGACACGATTACCAATTTTTCGGTTAAATTTGTAAAAAAAAAAAAATATTTTTAAAAAAGTAATAATTTTTAAAATCGTAAGTGTATAATAATTAATATTAAATTGAAACAAAAGTAAAGACTTTTGTTTAAGCAATTAAAAATACAGGAATTATGTACACAAGTTGTAAAACATTATAGCGGGATTATAAAATGAAGGCAAGCCTATAAAGCAATAGCCAGTTTATGAAGTCGCATGCATAAATGTAAATGCCTGTGAAAAAGAAGATGAAAGAAAATTATTCAATATATACTATCGTAAAAGGACTTTTCTTTGTATTTACTTTAATAATCATTTTTTAAAAAGATTAAAAAAAATTTGTTGGTTAAACTGTAAATTAATTAAACGTTTTCGGTGTTTTATTTACTTTTTCACGACTCATTTTTTAAATTGACTTACGTGTATATAAATAACACGAATACCCAAATTTGCATAATTTAAGAACTTCAATTTTAAAACAATAAAAAATTTACAACATTTTCATTCAAATAACAGGTAATAAAAAAAAATAAAAAATAAAAAAAAAAAAAAACCGTTAAATATTTGAAAATTAATCATACGTGCGAATAAATGTTTATCATCGTGTTTTATCATTGTTTTATTAATAATATAATTATTTTGAATATGCTACGGAAAAATATTACAATGCCATTGTCTACTTAATGTTATATTAGTAGTAGACGGCAGTGTTATGTTATATTTGGACTATAATTTTCCTCCTAGGTCGATATTAGTCTACGCACGGAATTTGCTGAATAGAGAACGACGATAATGGCAAATGCTTCCAGTATTCAATATAGACCAGTGAATCCAATTTATATCCGCGGGGCGCATTCGCTACTGTCTTTGTAACGACGATTTTCGAGGTTTAATTTGATTTTCGTTCCTCGTCAATGTATAGAAATCGTTTCTGTTCATTTTTATCGCAAATATTATTTCAATATTTATCCGTTGCTTTCTTGGCTAAAAAGAAAAAAATAAAAAATAAAAAAACAAAAAAAAAAGAAATTTTAAACGTGCATTGAAACAATTGCGTTAAAAAAAAAAAGAATAATCAACTAAATTTCCAATAAACTTATAATGTAATTGCTTTCTAAAAAGTGTTTTTTTCCCCGACGAAATACGCATCAAGTAAACTAGAAGCTTCCATGAGTTTTCAATTCGTAAATCACTCGGTGGAATCAAAACATAAAAAAAAAAAAAAAAAAAAAACACAAAAGGAACGCTTATTTTCTATAATTGTTAAAAAAGCTCTTTGGTATCGCGCTCGATATAAGATAGGCTCGCGTTGCGGCAACAATCGCGCAAGTGGAAAAATCCGCGTATAGTCAGCCGGATAAAAAAAAAAAAAAAGTCACGACTCGTTATTATAAACATTAATCTCAACTGCGACTATTCATAACGAGGAGAGCGTCCGTAAAGTAAACGACGTATCGTCTAAGGACGCATATAATCGAGCGCGAGCAAAACCTTTGGCCAAAGCTCAAAGAAACCTCGCGTTCGCGTCTATCGTTCACAAAGAAGCACAACTGCGCGCCCACGCGCTAATCGTACGCGGCGTCGTGCTTATATGCTTTACGCGTGTGAAGAATAAATAAAAATAAATATAAAAAAAAAAATAAAAAAAAAAAACATACGCCTCCGCGTATAAGTATGTTTTCGCGAATGTGAAATAGAACGTCGAGGGGTTTTAAGGAATCAGAGCGAGAGTAACGTTACGTATAAGTGCGCTCGGGAAGATGACGCTCCTTCGCTTAGACCTTACGTATTTCGTTTTTGCACACTTTCTTGAATTTATCCTCTGTGAAAAGACGATGTGTGTATGTATGTGTATATATGTGCGAGCGATGAGAAATACGTTATGAAATGCTTGAATTTTATGACGAGTGTCCGTCTCTTTTTCCTTTTCTTTATTTTTTTTCTTTGAAAAAAGCGGATGAAAATTTTCATGCGTTAAAAGATTTATTTACTCGTATTTAAAGCCGTTATACCTTTAAGTGCTTTACTTGATTTTGTTACTTGAATTAAAATACCACTTCATTTTTTTTTTTTTTTTTTTTTTTTTTAAAGTTGAAAAAAAAAATTAAGTGAACAAAGTATTCATATATTAAATCACACAAAAAATCATGCATTTATCGATCTTTGCAATTCAAATAATTTTAGCGAGTGTCTCATCGCTCGTGGTTTCCTTTCGTAAATTTAAATGCTCACGAGTAAATGTTAGCTTTGAAAGCTATCGTCGTGAGTACGAAAGACGAGAAAAGGAAAGAAAATTCAGATAGAGATACAGATTTAATAATAATTGCTTGGATAGTTCTGGTGTGAAAGATACGTTCGTCGATATAAATTGTATATATACATTTTCTTTTTTTTTTTTTTTTTTTTTTTTTTCATACAAACGTGAAAGCGAATTTTTAAATGAGTTTATAGGATCGATGGTTTTTTTTTTTTTTTTTTGTATTTTTATTAGAGTAACTTTACTTTGAAAGTGATTGCGACGATAAAATCGTAATTATGTAGTATAAAGATTTGATAGTAAGAGAAATGTAATGTAATTCTTTTTGTAGTAAATAAAATTTGATCATTATTGTATATAAGAGATAACGTACAGATCCGGAAGCGAATAAAATGCTAATATAGTGATTATATATTGTATAGTAATTAATTTTATGTGAAAAATACATTAAAAGTGATTGGATAATTGCTTTTTATTACCTCGGTTTTGAATTTTAAAAAATCAAAAAAAAAAAAAAAAAAAAAAAAAAAAAAAACAATTACTCGAGTTTGCATACTTCTGATAAAAATAATTTCGTCAAAATGATAATCGTGAATAAATATTTAATTGAAAACACATATTACATAAATTGAAGGCACTTTATGCGCGATAAATAATTACACATAGTTGCGCACCCGAACTTTCTTTTTAGCGTAAAAGTAAATATTATGTAAATTCTACTTAATTAATATACGATATAGATGTAGCATTACGTTAGGAAAAAAAACAAAAAAACAAAAAAGACTCGAAAAAAACGTCAATTATTAACAAATAATTTTTATAACTTGGGATAAAGTTGCAGAAAAGAAAATACGTGAGAGTTTTCAATCAACGTCCTTCAAAGTAATAAATTTTAAAACAATCTTTTGAATGTGTTTCTATACCTTCGTTGACATTGAATTCTTTAGTAATAAATACTCACGATGTAATAAATAAATAAAAATGTCTTTATCTGTTTTCAATTCGCGCGAATTTATAAAGAAAAAAAAAAAAAAAAAAAAAAAAAAAGAACATAAAGCGAGAGGAAGAGAAAGAGAGAATGAAACGAGGAAAAAAAAAAAAGAAGTAAAAGAACTCTTATCACAGCGCGGCACTTCTATTTCTTTTTAACAGATTCCCGGCGGCGTATAAACGAACCAAGCCGAGTAAATCTGCTTTAAAGTCGTCGACGCTACTCGACGTTAAACATTTTTCTAGGGCTTCTTCACGATCTCTCGCGCGCGCAACTCTCATAAAACTGAAAGGGCGAGCGCGAGTCACTTTCTCTCTCTCTCTCTCTCTCTCTCTCTCTCTCTCTTTCTCTTTCTCTCTCGCTTTCTCCCTCTCTTCTATATGGAATTAACGTCTACGTGAAAGTCGACGACTTTCAAGCCCTTCGCGATAATCATAATCCATCGGCGTTGTTTGGAGATTCGCGCTCCGTGTCTTTGTTTCATAAACGTCGAATGAATTATGCGCTTGATAAAAGCCGGTGCGTTCGTTGATGAAAAAAAGTAAAGATGTTGCTCGGTGTATCTCGCTCACCAGATATTCGCCTTGAAACAATCTTCTCCTCGATCGTCTTTTTTTTTTTTTTTTTTTTTTTTTTTTTTTTTTTTTTTTTTTTTTTTTTTTTTTTTTTTTTTTTTTTTGTTGACGCCTGAAAAGTTTCATTGTTATTTAATGAACGTCGTTATCTTTCTGCGCGAGCAACGAATTGTCTTGTGAACAAAATTTTACCTTTTTTTTTTCTTTTTACTTGTTTATGGATGATGTATGGCTTTTTTCGAATAACCAAAACTCAATATTCAAAACGGTAATATTATTTGTTCGAATTACATTTATTATATATAAAATTATGTTTATCAGATAAGAATATTAACTTTAAAAAAAAAAAAAGCAAAAAACCAAATAATATAATACATTTATGTTTCAATTAAGAATTATATATTAATTGCATAAAAATGTCAAATTAAACGAAAGTAAATATTTTTTAAAAATTTATTATAACATTACTTTAAGAAAGTATATTTTAAAAAAGCGCTTTAAAATATAAATATATTGCAACTGTACATACAAAATTTCCAGTTAAAAACTTACGCAATATGCTGCAGCAGTAACATACAAGTAAAAAGTATTCTTAAAAAAAACAAAAAAAAAAAAAAAAAAAGAGAAGGCGCACAAGGAGAAATCGTAAATGTATACTTTATTAAACCATCTATCGCCTTGATATTAATCGCAATATAGATTCTCGGTAAGTACGTAACGAATAGCTTCGATACGAGCCTCAACACAACGCGCCGGTTGCGCCGCGCTCACCTCTCGTTACAATTACCTCGGCGATATATGTATTATCCCATTAAAAACCGGATAAACAAGCGTTGTCTGCGTCGAGAAGAACGAAAAGAGAACGACGAAATTTGTATGGGGGGGAGGGGGGTGGGGGAAATAAGGAGATCCATGTTCATGTATGTGTGTGTGTGTGTGTATATGTATGTACATAAAATTTTCCGTTATCAAAGGGGGTAGAAAAAAAAGTCGCGTAAAAGCCCGTCTCAACGCGGCTGAGATGAGCCGTAGGATAGTTAAGTAAGCCTCGATAGCAAGAGATATCGCGTCACGAGGAAGCTGGAAAGAGGGACTAAGCGATCGAAGCATGAGCATATAACGCTTTGATGTGCGGATCGTCGCGGGAGATAAGAATAATCCGCGCTAAGATCTTCTTATTCTTCGCTATTTTTTTTTTTTTTTTTTTTTTTTTTTTTTTTTTTCGGCGACCTTCTTGACTTGCGTGGGAGTCGAGTCTTGGTGACTTGACGATATTTTGAATGCGATAAGAAAGCGTTGAGTTATTCGCTTGATTATATTTATTTTTAATAGAGAAAAATGATGAAAGAGGTTATATTCAATGTGTACGTTTGTTTTTTTTGCATCGATTATACACTTGATAGAAATTCTTAGCCAATATCAACTTTGACGATATAGTTTTTCAATATTATTCTCTTCAGGGAATTGTTTTCAATAACGAGTAAATTTTTTATAGTTTATATTTATTGAGACTTTCTATTTAATGAAGTTATAACGAGTATTAAAGTTTTGACTCTATTTAAAGTATCGTAGATTTACCTTCGCGAACAATTTTTTTATGGATATAATTGCTACTCGAATCAAAATAGTTCTCTAAATTTAATAAATATTTATAGACTCAGAACACATCTTATCTCCTTATTATCCTGAAACGTTATACATACAAGTAAAATTAAAACTTAGCAAGGGTAGCTCGTCTATTTTCCGTTGATGAGATAAAATATGCATTTGTTTTTATTCAAATTCTAAACTTCAGCTCTAGAAAAATTATAAAAATTATAAAAATATGAGATAAAAATTTTCTAAACTTTAAATTTTTCTATAAATAATTTTTATAAAGATATTTGCAAGTACGTGTAAGCATTATTTAAATTTTATAATAATTATAGTAATTCGTGTAAGAAAAAGTATTTTGTTGCGTATCTTAAACAATAAAATATTATTTAAAAGCATTAATTTAATGAAAAAATAATATATTTTATAAAAGAATAGGATAAATTTATTTTTCAGCTGTTTCTGAATCAACAACATATATATATATATGAGTACGATTGCGGAGACGATTTTCTTTTATTTCTGTTTAAAATTTCATCGATCAACTGCTCAAGCATTAACGATGTCCTTATTCGTAACCACATAAATCTTGAAGAATTCTTCAACGAAGGTCGCAATAATTCCTCCAAATCACTGGCGCGCGTTTACATACATATAAACGTACTTAAATATACGCGTGTACGTACAAGCAATATTGAGCAACGCTTGCAGCCGCTTCTGTTTACGAAATCCGGCAACGGCCATTATTCGCGCTTTTATTATTTTCTTTCAAGAGAGAAAGCAACCGTACGAGCCATGTAGGTACACACGCCTCGAAATCCCATTTGTCACGAGATCATCAAACGGCGAGTCGAGCGAGAAGAATTCCTCTAGCGAAGCATAAATAAAAGGATTTGTAAAGTCGGTGCCCACCTCTTTCTCTCTCTCTCTCTCTCTCTCTCTCTCTCTCTCTCTCTCTCTCTCTCTCTCTTTCTTTTTTCCTCATTCACTCACTACTAAGAAAGAAAGAAAGAGAGAGAGAGAGAGAGAGAGAGAGAGAGAGAGAGAAAAGATAAAAGTTCCCCGTACGCTTAAATATGAAAAGGCTGCATATACATATACATAAGTATGTGAATCAATAGCCGAGACATAATTGCCGCGGTGTGTAAGCGATAAATCCGAAGGCCTTTGTCGGTACGCCTCTGAATTTTGAAGCCGGCCGTCATTGTTGGCTCGCGCGCCACCGTTTAACGGCATCTCTCCCATATATACGCGAGCTAGCGCACCTTGAGTTCGTCGCGCCAAGTAGGTTGAAGGTAAGAATCGTGCCCTGGATATGTATACTATATACATATTATACGTTTGCGCGGAACATCCTCGAGTGCATGTATATACCCGACTCGTGACTTTTTGAGTTTTCGAGCGCGTGTGTATGTGCGATCTGGAAAATTTATACATGAATTCGTTATTGATAAGAATTAAATATTGTTTGATTAATTCTATTCAAAATTAATTTTTTTTTTTTTTTTTTTTTTTTTTTTTTTATGAAATTTTTATGAAATTTTTATCAAAAATTTTATCAAATATTAGGTATGTAATGCTTTGAAATTTTTATTGTAAAAATTTTGATAAAAATAAGATAATTTATTAATAAAGAATTTTAGAAATGTTTAGAAACTATAGCTATTTTCATAAAATTCAATTACATTAACGTTGAACAGCCAAATTGTTTCATGAAATTCATAATATTAGACAAAGTTTGACAAAACTTTGAAAATTTCTGTAAAGTAGGAAAAATTTTTAACTGCAAATTCTTTACTTTTTATTTAATAAAAAAAAAATCTTGTGCATCTTCAAAAAATTTTCCAAGACTTTATTCATCAACTTTGATAAAAAATGACAAAAGTTGAAACAGAAAATTCAATAAAATTTTTCCATTCATTATTTAAATTAAATTTCAGAATATATGATTCATTTATCATTTTACAGAAATATTGTGCATAAATATATATGACACAAGCGTGTTCTACAATTATTTCTAATAGACGTTTTACCTTTATCAATTTACAAGATCAATTCTCAAATATTTACGTCGTCAATCCGCAATAAACGCATCGTTAAAAGAAAACGAAAAATAAAAAAAAAAAAAAAAATAAAAAAAAAAAAAAAAAAATACTTCCCCGTATATTCATTCGTTACGGAATGATAAATGATCCGTTGAAACAAATATATCCTTACGTTCTTGGGAAAACAAGTGGGACACCGAGGCATCAATTAAACGCGCACATAGCGCGATGAGCGTTTAAGAAGCATCGTTCGGTCACACGAAATATCTCCGCTCCTCTATATAAGAGCGCGTGAATTAAACGACTCGATGAATTTTGAACGTCATAAATCTCGCAATCGCCTCGACGGCGGTAAAACAATCAACGTTAAATCTCACACACCGATGACCTGCGCACGATTTTCGTGAGAGCAAACAAAGATATGAGACGAGTAAGGGATAAAACGTGTTTATATATATATATATATATATATATGTATGTATGTACGTATATATAAACAAAACAATCGCTCGATTTGCATTTTGTAGAATAAAGAAACACTCGTCGCCGCGATAAATATACAAGAGCGTATCTCTACCCGGTGGACTTTCACCTTTTCGACGCGTGATTTTCAAGTAGCGCGATCGCCAAAGCCGATCTTGGAAGATGAGAGAATATATGTTGAGAAAAAAGATTATATACACGGCAGTCGTGAAAGACTTTATCCTTACGGATCCTCGATCGCGCCAGCGCGCCTGTGTGTATGTTTAGGTACACCTACGGAAATACTTACGGATAGTCGTTGCGGTACTCGCGTTGCTTGGATAACTGTAAACGCGAATTATGCATAATATCGAGGATTCGC